>CALYLW010000295.1:0-277035 GCA_944989445.1 Ampullaceana balthica | reverse complement strand
TTTTTTTTTTTTTTTGCTTGTTCTTTGTTTTTTCTGCAGTTAAAAATTATTGTGAATTCTAACTCAAACATGTCTCTAAAGAGAAATACTCACCTGGGGAGATATTCAGATATATGATAAAAACTGAGTGGCCTGATTTACAGTGATGTATCACATAAGGTATATTGTAACGTATAGTTCTAACCAACGGTAGATATGGTGGAGGACGCTGAGTATGCCAATTGAAGAACCGTTACAAATGGTTCGACTGAGGAACATGTAGTGAGAATACTCCGTAGAGATCCATAGAGGGAAATGATGAGTGCTAAAAACGGTACTCAAGAAGTATAGAAAGGTATGATATGACTACTACTCCCGTTATTATTGCTAGTTGGTATTCTGATCTATATACTCCTCATATAGTTTTAGATGTGTTATATTGACTAAATTTATATAGTTTTGTCGTGTTACTTATCGCAGTTTTAGCTATCAGTGGTTGACATGTAATCTAGCAGTGACTTGATGGTTGTGTAGGTATGGGTCAGGTATGCTCGAGTGTAAGGACCAGGGCGTGATTTTAGAGTTAGGGTATATCGGACGAGTGCTCAGTGTAAGCAGGTGAGTGATCGCAGTAGGAAAATCCTGGTGTATGTCTCTGCGCAGTTCATTCGCCGTGGGTAGGGTTGGTGTGCCGCAGCAGAGGATGTACTAGATTATGATAGTATTTCTCTTTGGTAAGTTAGGAATTTTCATATGATATGATTGTAGTCGATTGATCACTACTCTATCAAATAGTTTTAGTCTTGCGAAGGAGTGCTATTACTTAGACGACTAAAAGATTGTCTAGGCAGGAAGGTGGATTATACCGGGGTAAGTTGGCCGTCTCTCGATAGAGCACTGATATGAAATGAGTAGAATTTATGGCTCTAATGTTCTATCGATGTTAGCTACCTGTGTGCAACCCCCCCTCGACTCCCTGGAAATAATGCAATACTTTTCAAGATATGTGGTGGCAGTAGTATGTTCAGTAAGTAAGGCGTAAAGAAGGTAGAGACGATGTCATGGTCGACATAAAAATAGAGATAAGCTACGGCAGGCTCTCAATTTAATTGATCCCTCTGTGCTTAATGCTAGCGCCTTTAGAAATTCCGTCTCGAGATATTCGTGCAGCTTCGCTATATCTAGATCGCTGAATAAGTATGAGAAAATGTGTTTAAAGTCCTTTGACGCAAGAATGTAAAGTCAGTAGTATGCTCAGATCTAAATCTCAGTCTTATAGTGTGTGTCAGATTAGAGATATATATCATATTTAGGCTATTTCAAAAACATTAATGTGATCTAGATTGAGAGAGCTCAACGTTGATGTTATTCTCTAAATGTGACATCAAGAGCGCTGTTGACTGCGTTGTCGCTAACCTCGGAAATGAGTTAGTTGTGTATTTCAGTGTGTTAAGAACTGTCAGTATGTTGTTGTGTATTCTAGACCTAGCAACATGTATTGGATTTAGAGCTTGTTAGAAATCTAAGCAAATACTCCTGATATCATTGAGGTGTGACGTAACAGAATGGTCTCTCTCAGGCAGTGTGGGATATTATATCAGTACTCAGATCTCCGCCATAGATAGGGAAGTTCGTAGAGGACTGACAAGAACTCTTCGTCGATGATGTTGTGTCTCATAGTGCGACGGCTCATTCTATTGAGATAAAATACTTGTGTTTGGTAGAACAGAAGAGACTGACTTGATTTTGTTCAAGATTCGCTCTGTGCTAAGTTGTGTTATGTGCAGAGGTTTGTGCAATCACAATAAAGTGTAGACTATGACATAATCTAGCGATATCTCTTTAGACTCGAATTACCTTCTGTAAGTAGTACCAATACTGTTTAGACATCATATTATCTAAGATAGTGTAGAAGTTAATCATTACTCACTTCAGACTCAGATGTACCACTAATTGTTGTAGAACTATTCGGCATTTTATAAGATCGTATATATTTCAATGCGAGCTATGTACCTAAAGTATGTGAAAAAAATTGCACCCCACCCCACACCTCCCCCTCCCAACCCCCTCATCTCTATAAGCACACCAATCACAGAGTCGCTTCCACGCACAACACAGCCTAACTCGGAAGCAATACTACTCTTTTGTTTTTTTTGCTGCTCCTCCATGTGACACTATACTAACGATCATTCTTCGAGCGTCTTTACTTTTCGCTCACTTTATGATCAGTACAAAACAATACTATCGCCGCGCACTTACCCAGGAATAGACAAACACAGTCGGAAACCACTCAACAAGGTTCAGAAATGTGTAGATTTTCTAGATTTACGATTGTACTGTGAATCACTCTCTCGAAGTAGCCCCCAAATGTAGTCCCCCATCATATTTTCGTGATACTGTCCTTGGTAACGACGTTCAAAGTCCAATATATCTTGATGAAAGCGCTCGCCCTGCTCCTCGGAGTAAGCGCCCATGTCCTCCTTGAATTTGTCGAGATGCGAATCAAGGATATAGACTTTCAGAGACATTCTGCATTCCATTTGGACTTAATTCTTTATGAGAGTCTGCACAAATTCTGCATAGTTTTCAGCTTTGTGATTTCCTAGGAAGCCCTGAACAACTGCAACGAAACTCCGTCCTGTTCAACAGCTTTGCGAAATCCTTACATTCTATGATCTTCTTGATCTTTTGTCCGACGAATATACCAGCCCTGACCTTAGCCTCGGACAGCTTGTAGGTATTCAAATGCTGCTGACTCCTTGTCAAGAGCAGTGACTGATTGCTTAATGAGGACTAACTTGATGTGCAGCGGTAGCATAAGCCCTTTATGAGGTTCTATCAGCGGCTCCCACTTCACATTGCACTTCCCAACAAAAAACTAGGTCCGTTGTGGCCAGTCCTTTGTGCGATAATGAGCCTTAGTGTCACGTTGGAGAATCTTTGATGCCGCTTCCTCTGATCCGTGGCTTGTACGCTATCATCAACCAAGTTCCACTGTTTGAGCCTGGATATCAGAAGCTCAGCATTCGATTTCGTAAGCCCGAGGTCCCTAATTAAATAGTTCACGTCTTTCTAGTTAGGGAAGTAGGGCTGTCTCCTGAAGATGGCCGATGCCACCTAAGAGGAGTCGGTTGTGTGGTACTTATCTTATTTTATCTATACAGACGCTCCTTCTATGCTGAAGATAATTGCGTCCACAGATCATGACGGATGATCTGTTGGCAATTGATGCAGCGTTCACAGGCCACGGCTTTGTGGGTTTCACGCATTACCAGCCGCCTAACTAGTGTATTAGGTACCCATTCGTAGCTGGGTGACTCAGGGACGCCCTAGGCCCCGGGAACAAATCCTTGCCTTCACGTGGATTCGAACCCGTGACCACCGCGTCCCCCATGGCGATGGAAGAAGGTACGTCCGGATAAATGATCTGAGGGGCATTTTTGCCGGTGCGACAATTTTTTGGGTTTACCATGCAGAAGTAGCAGTTGCTTGAGTGGTCCATCAGCTCTCGCCAAATTCGAGGGATAGCAAACTTCATGGCTAGCTTCTCTCCTCTGTACCAACCTGTAACATAGCACATAATAATACATAAGAATTATAATAATTTGAGTGCAGGAAATTTCAAAATATGGAACGATTTCAAGATGGAACGTATTTACCTACAGTACACGACTTATGACAAAACTTTGTAAATTACAACTCTTTGAAATGAATTAGATCTAAAGCATTGAAATTTTATAAAAATAAAATAAAACACATCTAAGCGATAAGCAACTGTTCAGTTTACCTTCAAGTTTTTCTTGCAATATTCGCATGTGAAATGCAGTGCACAAGATTTGTCTTGTTCCCCGACCGGCACGCCGAAGTATGCCTTGTAGGCATCGCACATTATACGACTTGCTTCCACGGAATACTTTTTCGCTCTTGTCTTTATGAATTGTCCGCACACGTAGCAGAATAAATAGACTGGATGCAAACAACCTCTCGATGCCATATCAAATAAATAACTTCTCTTCAACTACGAATCGTTATCCTTTCAGTCTGCAATAAAACGAATTGGAATCTTGGTTCGAGACACCTGTGCTTTTATACTTGTACAGCTACTTTTGGAACGTTCAAGAACGTTCTAGACAGTTCTGAGAGTTTCTCGAAAGTTCTGGAAGTTTCTTGAACGTTCTAGGTGTTCAGTAGAATTTTAGAAACATCTGGACAAATCTAGCAGTTCAGGGAGGAAGCTCAGCATTGAAAGCAAATCGATAATTTTCTAGAAAACACGCGATTTTCCAAATTTCAATGTCCCGGTCACAGAAGCTAAGTTTTTCTGGAATACCAGCGATTTCCTTTCTTTTCTAGACCTAACGGGTTAGGAAAACACACTTTCAACCCAGAAACAGAAAAAAGTGAAAATTTGTTACATAGTGTATAATCAACAAGAGACATGAGTGTAGTATATTATGGAAGGTTAACACCGGTCAAAAAAATATGTAAATTAGCAGTGTCGTCACATCCGACACACAGAATAATAATAAAATGTTCAATGTGAACTCTAACGTCTTGCTTGTTTACCAAATGTTTTGCTTGCTTGATTATAATTGACAAGTAATTTACTGAAACCAATCAGTACACCACAAGGAGGTTTCCTACTATAATTTGAATCCAATTTCTTGTGGCGAAAAGGCTGCATTTATTTCACATGGAAAGGCTCTGCAAAGTCATTTCAAATGGAACAAGGATTTCTTAGCGAAGTGGGCGTAGTTCCTTGCACATGCAAACACCACAACAGAAAGTCATCCATATTATCACATACTGTCTGGGTTTCATGGGCGACACCAAATGTTATAATATTGTAAGAATAGTGTTTCTCAAATAGAAGCGATGACAACTCAAAATTGTGGCAAAAATTAGAATACGAAACTGAGTTTAAACAGATAAACTGAAATTAGGAAGTTTAGAATCATAATATTTAGGGATTTTAAAAAATCACTTGATTTATTATGCTAACGATTGTCCACCCCCAGGCCCCCCTACCCACTCATGTTTCCTAAAATAAAATGAAAAAATAATTAAAAACCAATTTAAAAAATAATAATAAAGTCTTCTATTATTGCCCTTGTTTTATAATTATTTTTTTTTAAGTTAGCGTATATGTTTTTAAAATAATTTTAATTTTTCAATTGGTATTTGAAAAATAACATTAAAAAATTTGATTCATTATTTTACCGTATAATTTATTTTCTTTCTTTTTACTAAGCCTCCTGTGAATGTCACTGTATTTAAAGTGTGGAGATGTTAATCAAATAAATTTTTCACTCTTTTCGAATTTCCCTAGACGATTTTTTTTTACTTACTCAATACTTTTTTTATCAAGAAACATATTGTTTATAAAGTTAACAAAAGTTTTCACAATTAAGTAATTTCAAAACTAATAAGCAATTAGATAAATAGCACAACTTTTTATGGAAAAGAAATACATTAAAAATTGAATTCAACATATAAATGTAGTTTTTTCAGCAAAATAAAAAAAAATACTCTTTACTTTTTTAAACTGTCTGCCTCCGTCCCTAAAACTCTAGTTTGTGGAGGCTTAACGTGATTTCTTTTACCTGTGGACGTATTGCATAAGTCATATGTGTTGTCCTATTTAAAGAGCGACGCATAAATATTGCACATGAGTTTAGAACGTGAAATTTCTAGCTATGAGACAGGGAGTGAAAGGGTATCCAGTTTGACGTAGAGATTTCTACATAATGAAAGAGTGTCCAGTTTGACATGTAGGGAAATACCTAAGTAATGAAAGAGTGTCCAGTTTGACGTAGAGATTTCTACATAATGAAAGTGTGTCCAGTTTGACGTAGAGATTCCTACATAATGAAAGAGTGTCCAGTTTGACGTAGAGATTCCTACATAATGAAAGAGTGTCCAGTTTGACGTAGAGATTCCTACATAATGAAAGTGTGTCCAGTTTGACGTAGAGATTCCTACATAATGAAAGTGTGTCCAGTTTGACGTAGAGATTCCTACATAATGAAAGTGTGTCCAGTTTGACGTAGAGATTCCTACATAATGAAAGTGTGTCCAGTTTGACGTAGAGATTCCTACGTAATGAAGACGGATTCGATTCTGGTTTGAAAAGTTTAAAAAATATATATTTGTTTTTATTTTTAGCCTGTGATGATGACAAAATGCATATCGACTCTTTATGTGCTGCTTTGTCTTCAGCCTTGACTAATTTTACAGCAATTTTAAAAAATATATTTTCTTGTCTTTCAAGTTCATACACAAAAACATATTTCCATGAAAACGATAAAACATTTTATTAATTGACAATGCAAATATAGCAATTTTTTTACAAATGTTTATACGATACACCACATTCCTATAATTTTTTCATATGTTATTTCTTACATTTTTAATGTATTTTTTCCAGAAGCTCCCAGTAAGCGATAAATGGCCTAACAAGAAATTGTCGGGTTTTAGAGAATACTTGCTTGTAGCCACAGCCATGATGTTTCTACACGAACTATCACTTCAATAAGAAAGATTTTTGTAAAATTTTTATCCAACCTTATCAAAACCATTCTTTCTTGTTTGTGTTTTATTGTTGTACACAAATTTTAAAAATAATAACTTTATGTTGACCTTGAGTTAATAGCGATAAGAGACTAATAAATTGTAAATAATTTTTAGAAGTAAATAATAAACGAAAAAAAAAGTATCACTTATCACGGATTTTTTTTATTGGGCTGTCTTTTGCCTATTGTGTTGTTGACACATTGTTTTAACCTTTGTTTCGTCATTTCAATTAATTGGTTAAATACTGAATTCACATTTTATATTAAAAATGTAATACCCTTAATATATGCCAACATTTTAATAAATTTACAAATCAGTTGCACGATAGCTGGTCCAGGGCTGATGAGACTAAATATTTCAATCTTACATAAAAATAATGGTACAATCTAATAATTCTAATGCCACACGTAAACATATCACATCAAAATGATTATCAAAAAAATATTTTTAAAATAAAATTAGATTTGTTTATGTTAAATACAAAACATCAAATTAAAGTTAAATAACAAATACAGCTTGGATAATCAAAAAGAAAGTGAGTGAAAAAACTAAGAATGTCATTGTCCCCCGATCAACTTGCAGACGATTTTAAATCTATGTTTTAAATGTTGTGTCTTAAAATTTCTCAATTAACAATTTAATTCATTTCAAGATAAATATAATGTTGATAATTTGATATAGAATTTGAATTTTGAAACAATAATAATTATTCAAAATATTAAATTCTTTTTTTGTTTTAAATGGTGTGAAATAATGATAATAATAAATAAATTGATAATTTATATAGCGCTGTATCCCAGTAAGGAACTGGGCTCGTAGTGCGTTACATGGAGATAATAACATACATATGAGTATTAAATAAATATCATATCATAAAGACAACATAAATGACAGTACATTACAATAAACTACGTTAATCATTAAAAGAAATGTTGCTTCATTAATTTTGAAAATAACTTTTGAAAAGATGTGTCTTAAGTGCTGTCTTGAAGGACTTTGTTGTTTGAATACTACGGATGTGTAATGGTAGAGAATTCCATTGAAATCAATGAACTAATATAATAAACTCGATGTAAATCTGAGTATGCATATCTTGGAACTTTAAAACTTGAATATCTTATAACTACAAAAATATCACATTGCCATTTCTTCCCTTGAGCTCTTCATTTACTATAGGGCATTGCACTCTCAATGTCAACTCCTTCGTGTTCCGGATTTTAAAAAATGTTTCCTGTAATTGTGTATAATTTTATGCTATCTTTTCCATGTATAAGAAATTTCAGACCCTTTCGAAAAAGAAGTTTTGAATAGGAGCGACAAAAGATTAATACTATCTGTATATGGTCCAATAACTTCAAGACTATATTACGATGGCTTTGATGTTCCGACATTTGCGAGGTACGGAAAATAGTTACAAATGACATAATGACATAGCGGCTGATAGAAACTTGAACTTTTTCCATTAATTGTAACTGTTATCAATATAAACTTGTAAACTATAGATGTAAGTGAGAGTTTAACCTTTAAGAGACGTGTTTGTTGTGATTGTATCGTTCCAACGTGTGAAACGAGATAAATGAGTTCAGAGTACGTGCTTGTGTTGTGAGGTGATCTCGTATAGAATGGGACTGCAATAAAGCTTTTAAATAAAATACAAAATACACAAACAAATTGTGCAATGAAAACAATAAATTTGAGCTTTATTTTTAGACTGATACGACAGTAAACGTTTCGGCTAATGCCTTCATCAGTACAACATAAAATACATTCTTACAATACTTACATAAGTAATAATAATATTCTTAAAACATATTGTATTTTAAAATATTTATGTTAAATAAAAAGAAAGGAAAAACAAAAACAAACATGGACACAGGATATAGCAAAAAGGGGGAAGTATCCAAAGTTACAGTAAAAACCACAACGGGAACAAGATTATGCAGTTAAGTAAAATTATGAATTTGGTTAATTCCATATGGAGCCAACGTACCAAATCTTTTTATGAGTCTATTTTCCATGTGGACTCTATCATGGGTATTGCTTGCATATAAAATACCAGTTACTGCAATATCTGATATGCCGTTATGGTCAACACTGTTAAAATGTTTAGAAACAGGACATTGAGCCTGTTTATTTATATTATACAGGTGTTCTCTAAAACCGATCTCCAAGACGACGACCAGTCTCACCCACGTAAATTTTATTACACCTCTTGCAAAGAATTGCATAAATCACGTTGCGACTTGTGCAAGTGAATCCATCTTTTATTAAGAATTTTTCAAGAGGGAAAGAAATGTTGTTAATTTCCATCACATATGGACAAGTATTGCAACGGTTACGGTTGCAACCTTTTGTTCCAATATATGCTTTCATTGTGGGAAGGTGACTTCTTACAAGAATATCTCTGAGGCTTCTATCTCTCCGGAAAGCAAAAAGAGGAGGTTTTTTGAAGACCTGCTGAGTTAGAGGGTCAGCCATAAGGATTGGTCGGTTTTTGAGAATCACCTGGCGGGCTTTAAAATTATGAGGATGAAAAGTTAAAATAAATTTTGATCGATCACATTGATCAGAAACAGATGATTTAAATGTATCCTGTCTGGTCATGCCTTTAATTCGATTGACAGCGGATATTAAAACTGTTTCCGGGTATGACCTTCTTCGAAAAAAATCCAGCATTTCATTACTTTTCTCCAAAAAGTCTGCCTCATCACTGCAGAGTCGTTTTAAGTCTCAATAGTTGCGAAAATGGGATAGAGCTCTTACAAGATTCAGGATGGGACGATGAATACATAAGGAAACTATGGCTGTCTGTAGACTTGTAAAAAATTGATGTGGATATTTTATTTTCTTTCAATTTGATTTGTATATCCAAAAAATTAACAGCACTTCTATGGATTGTTGAAGTAAATTTGATCGAAGAATGGAAGTATTTTATGTTGTACTGATGAAGGCATTAGCCGAAACGTTTACTGTCGTATCAGTCTAAAAATAAAGCTCAAATTTATTGTTTTCATTGCACAATTTGTTTGTGTATTTTGTATTTTGAGGTGATCTCGGAGTGACTATAGATTTAAGTGAGAGTTGAACCTTTAAGAGACGTGTTTGTTGTGAGGTGATCTCGGGGTGACTATAGATGTAAAGCCAAGACAATTAAAGTCAGTTGTTACACAGACCACGGACCGGTGTCTTAATGTCCAGTGTTGATTGACAGTTACACTATTACAAACTTATGTTTATTTTAACAATTTAGTGCCGTACATATTTTTTCAGAAGTTATGAATAGTAGTTGTAAAACAGTCTAGACCTGAAACATATATGGTTTCAGTAAAACATATTCCAGGCCAAAACTGAACATTTTTACTGTCACAAAAGGTCAAGACTTGAACTCTCAACCATATTTAACTACGGCGGACACTATACTACCCAATTGTTACACATACTATGTACAGTCAGTAATTTGGATGAAGAACTTGCGGTTCGACTAGGTCAATAACCAAATATAAAAACTACAGAATTTCTAGTAAAAGTTTGACCCAGCCAGATCACTTAGCATTGGAACCCTTTCAAGCTGATGCTTTGATTGCAACGCTAACCACAAACTTAACCGCTGACCTATAAAACTGAGAATATGGGCGGCTTTGCTCAAGGGAGACAACAATGTTTTTCAACTTATAAAACATTTAGACGCGCGGTTGCTTTTTTGTTTTTACTAGGGGGCCGTCCATAAAGTACGTCACGCTCTGAGGGGGGTGGGGGGTCTAAGAAAGTGTGACACTTTGTGACAGGGGGGAGGGGGGGTCAGGCCATGTGTGATGTCACACATTTATTATTTTTAGTATTTTTTTTCTAATTTATTTATATTTTTAGTAGAATTTAAATAGCTTTAAAAATAATTTTCAAAAATTTTGTGAAACATTAGAATTAGTTTTATGTCAAAATAGCATTGAAATGCGTATCTCCTGAATGTGTTGTTCATAAATCTGAATTGGATACAGCAGGACTGATATCGAAGGATCAGGAATGGTTTGACAATCATGTTCGCACCAGCCAATATTTCACTCAAATTGTTATTAAATATCAGGACATGAAATGTTGCGACAAAGCACGAAGCTCATATTTTAACGTTTTACCTTAAAGATTCTTCCCTCCTCCAATCCCAATCAACCAAACAAATGATGGACTCAAAGCTTAAGAAAGAGCAGATGCAGATTCTCATAAATTTCCTTCCTTGTTTGTAGCACAAACTCTCAAATTTGATGAAATTATGCCAAGATCAACAGGAGCTTTCAAAGTACAACCATATGATTACCAGCTTATTTGATCGACTTTGCAAAGTATGTCACTCATATTTTGCCTCACAAACAATGTTGAAGAAACATACAGGACAACACAGAGCTCGGGCTCAGGAGAATGTGCCCACCCAAACTGTTCAAGAATCAACTCAGATAAAACGCATCCGTCCTTTGAGAATCACTTCTAGAAGTCAAAGAGAACCCATGGCAGTTATTGCCAGAGGAGAAAATGCACATACAGAGGCTGTTGAGTGGCTAGATGAGGACGAGTTGATCTGTCTGCAATTATCCTTCCAGGAAACGATGATTGTGAAAGATTGATGTCAGTCGTAACTATGGATGAACACAGATGATGTCCAGTGAATATTTTTGAATGAAATATAATTCATAGGACCATAATAAACAGATTAAATATAGCACAAGAGTTGGTCACATAATTTGTCAATCTAGTCTTTTTTTTTAGTCAAATTGTTTTGTTTCCTTTTTATTATGTAATTTTAAAAATCCTGGCTGCTCCGGCTTCGGCTCCGGCAGGATTTCACTTCATAAATCCGGCTGGCCGGTAGATCCCTAATTTATATATATATTCATAATCATAATGGCCCCGGAAAATCCGGAATCCGGCCATTTTAACAAATCTGATTCCGGCTCCAGCCGGATTTCACTTCATAAATCCGGCCCACTTCAGCTCCAGCGGATTTCAAAATTTTGAATCCGGTACATCCCTACTTTTAAGTGGAAATTTTATATTTTAATACAATTTAATAGTGAAGTGTATTTTAAGTATTAAATTAAATATTTTAATTAGGTGTTAATTAAAAAAAATTTGGAAAGTGTGACGTACTTTAGGGGGGGGGGTCCCGAGATTTGTGACAGTTTGTAACGTGGGGGGGTCAAAAATGGTCAAAAATAGCGTGACGTACTTTATGGACGGCCCCTAGTCTTATATTAGCTTGCTTTGTAAGTTTAATCGGACTATACCATTTTTAATATCCCAATTGAGGACCCATTCCAGTTATCCATTCTGAAAATTTTGCACACATGTTTAATTTCGATGATAGTATTGTTGTGAATTTTTGCGGTGTTTTTCCATGGCTACATTTAATGTAATTAAATATTTTCGATTTACCATGCAACAACGAAGAAGTGTACGGGGAATAGAGAAGTTCAAGGACATTGCCAAAGACCACGTGGTGTGTATCGCCCACACAGAGAACATTGCCAGCTCGGCAGACGAGGCTATTTTTAATATCCCAATTTTGAACCACTTCCCGTTATCCAATCATTCTGAAAATTTGCACACATGTTCAATTTCGGTGATAGTATTTTTGTGAATTTTTGCTAAGTTATGCAAAGATATTCATCAAGTTAGGCAAAGCTATTCGCTAAGTTTAAACTGAGCACACTAGTCTTATAGTCATGGCGAACAGCGAGATAATCGATTTCACCTAAGATTTAACGTTCCTGTCTCATTTTAAACTCTTACGTTTTCATAAATTTGGAACTAAAGGTCTCTTCTGACTGTACATTTCAAATTTTTAATTTATTTTCTACTTTTTAGTACATTTTTTTTTAAATTTTATTTTCTACTTTTTAGTGCATTTCTAAAATAAGACTAGTTTTTTAAAAGTTTTTTTAAAAATATATTATTATTTAAATTCAAGAGCAAAATTATCCTTAAGCTCACCCACTAATTTCTATCTACAACAAATACGATGACATGGTTTTTCTGGGAATCAGCAACTACAACAGCTTCAAAGGGAGAGCGATTGGACACACCTCCCCACTGGACTCGAGTGATTCAATGAATATTGCAAGTTTTTTGGGTTATTTTTCAGATAACTTTTAACTCATGATTTCGAATATTTTGTTTATTAAACACTGTTGATGACATATAACAACAAATGATATGTTTGGAGACACAATAAAAGATCTAGAACAAAGACAGATATTTAGACAGGCTAGTATTGACCAATAACATTAAGCTAACCTTGTACTCATTTATAAAGGGTTAAGTATTACGATTAGAGTAATTAATTGATAATTCTGTACGTCACTAAATAGGATGCATCGGCGTCATCATAAGGTTAAAAAGAATATTAGAAGAAAGTATTTTCAATGGACATAAGAAATGAATATGAAGTGAAACATGCGAATACATTGTTGACTTTTTAAAAATAATTATAACATTTAGGGGGATATTTATAAAAATGATTTTATTCTTTTAGGGGGGGGGGATATTTCCGTGTATTTTGGAGTATGATTTTTTAAAATTCTTTACGACATTGGCTTTCACGAAACTGTCGAGAAATAACTTTTCCAAGCGTCACTGCCCAGACATGTGTAGCCGTTAATTAAAAAAAATGTAACACAATAAATTAATGAAATGTTCAATTACTGAAAACGTTATTTGTAACAAAGTTACACCATTACCCCATCAGTACTTGACTTTTTGTAACAAACTGAACCAAGAAACTTAACAATGAAAGGCAAACAACCACACGCACCACTTACACTAGACTTACACGCTGTAACTTAACCCCCCCCCATATGTTTTAGCGCCCTTACCCCATGGGCGGATTGAGACTGCACCGGGCCCCTGGCTGCAATTCAAACTGGGGCCCAATCCAGCCAGCGTCTTTTTAAATAAAATGATTGCTGACAGCTAATAATATAAGACTATAACTGTAACTTGTAACTAAATAGCCCGTTGGTTCCTTTCTCATAATATTTCTGTACTACGGGATCGGATTCATCAAAAAAGCGAACACAAAGAAATAACTGTTCGCCGGTATCGTAAAATTGAGTGTAAAAAGATAGTTTGTTTTTTTTAAAGACATATTTTTGGTTTCACTTGGTTTCGAACCCGACACCGCTTGCACTACAAGACTGTAGGCAGCCACAAGACCACCAGAACTTGATGGGAAAGATACATTTAACAGACATAAAAAGTATTTACTATCGGGTCCGAATAGCGATCAGATTAATACATAAGATTTTATTAATTTATTTCATTTATCATATTTTTAGGGATTCATGCAAATATTTGTCCACCTTTATTATAAAATATATTAAATTGGGGAGCCCCTAAATCATTGGGGGCTCCTGACTTTAGCCCGTTCAGCCCCCCCCCCTTAATAGGCCATATCTTCTTATCTTATCTTATCTATACAGACGCTCCTTCTATGCAGAAGATAGTTGCGTCCACAGACCATGACAGATGATCTGTTGGTAAGTGATGCAGAGTCACGGCTTTGTGGGTTCCACGCATTACCCAGCCGCCTAAGATACCCATTCGGTATGGCGGGGTGACTCAGGGATGCCCGTGGCCCCGGGAACAAACCCTTGCCTTCACACGGATTCGAACCCGTGACCATCGGTACGACAGTCCAGTGCGCTGCCACTCGACCACCGCGTCCCCTAAGGCCATAGCCTTATCCCAACCCTTTGACTACTTTTAGAACATGCTTACCTAAATTAGATTATTCACACCTTAGAAAACAACACCGTTGGATAATTTTACCTTAGAACACTTTCCTATTTGACTCGCATTTAACATCAAATTTGCGTTTCAATTAAATAAATTGCTCAATAAACTAAAACAACACCAGAACTAACTTTGAAAAATAAACCAATTCTTTACATATTTTAAACATTGGGAATGGTATACATTTAGTTTTGTTATGTGTTGAGGGATACATTTATTTAAGTCAGTGCTGGCTATCTTGATACAAATATCTTTCAAGACTAATCTCATTTACTGTTAACTTAATTCAAGGCTAATAGGTGTTGCTGTTCAGAATAATTTAAAACTATTCATAATAAATAAGATTCAATCACTTCTTTCAGGAAGATTATTTTCATTTGGAATATCTATGTGGTTTACTTGTTGTATTTTCTTCTAATGATACAATGTCAAACTATCAACATCATTTGTTTAATTCCAATAGAGACAAACTACAGAATTTTGGTTGAAGCAATTTCCTTGGGAAAAATTGCTTTTATATATTTGAAATGTCCGGCTTGTCTGTTCCAGCCTTGAATATCAACTCCTCCTGAACCATACCAGATAGGCCAGAGGTTCCCAACCTTTTTTGGGTGGCGACCCCTTTTTATATAAGCCATGTGACCCGCGACCCCCATGAAATTTATATAAGTCATTTTTAATAAAGTTTTTACAAAATAGAGCAGATTTGCATTATAGTGAATATTTTTAGTCGACAGTTGGCTACCCCCAGAAACCCCCTCGCAACCCCCAAAGCCGCTGAGATAGAGGGTTCGGGTATTTTATGTTAAGGAGGTCCCATGGATGTGCACGGCCAAAACAAATTACCGAAAAGGTTTATTGGATTTCCTGGAAAATCAACAACAAAAACGAACAAAATATTAGCATTTTGTCAATTTCTCGGCAACAATAACATCAATCGGGTTGAAACAAACGATAAACAATAGGTAATAATATTTAGAACAATGTTGGAAAGGAATTTTTGAAAAATCTCTTTTCGTTGTACTCCCGTATTTTTAGCAGCAATTTGTAGATGATAATTTTTTGTTTACTTTCAGAATTATTGATTTGAAATAACTTGTAATGACGCAATTTTTCCCATGGGAAATTAATTTAATCTAGAATGATTTCTCTTGAATAAAAAAGTATGAAATTCTTTGTTGGAAATTGCGTTTATATACGCATTCAATTTTTTATTACTTGTTTTGTAGAAAATGTGTCTTCATCATCATCATCAGTCCCATGACCGTTGCGGTCGTTGGGGGGAGCGCATGGACACATCAACAGACAACGACCTCCGCATTTGCCTATCTTGAGCGTTGGCCAATAAGTCATTCAATCCCATCCCTGTCCATTCCTTTATGCTGCCAAGCCAGCTTTTCCACAGTCGACCTCTTCGCCGGCCCCCTTCTACAGTGTCAGGGTATCATGTCGCAGTACATGACTGAACCATGCCATCTTACGTCTCTTAATTGTTGTTATAATGGTTTCTTGACGACCCGCAAAAGAGTTTATTCTGTACCAGACATATTCATTGGTCTCGTGTTCTAAATAAGAGATCTAGAGAATTTTCTTCATGCATTTGTTTTCAAATGCCTGTAGCTTGCTTTCATTGGTTGCCATTAGTGTACAGGTCTCACATCCATCGAGAACAATGGTTTTAACGAGAGCTCTGTAAAGCCTGAGTTTTGTTGGAAGGCCAATGTTTTTCCTGTTCCATATTTTGGTTAAATTCACCATTGCTGCCATTGCCGACCCAATTTTAGCTCGAATTTCAACTTCACAGGTACCATCTCTAGATATAATGGCTCCTAGATATTTAAAGTTATGTACCTCCTCCAGCTTTTGTTGGTTTATTATGCCATTTGCCGTAATGGCAGCTGATGTATTAACCAATATCTTGCTTTTTTACCTTTAATAAAAAATACATTTTTATACTGTGCTTTAAATCGAACCAAATGCGTCACTAGCGGGTGCAGGGGATGCAGAACGCACTGAGTGACACCATCACAAGGAGTGACATCAAAATTTAAAATTATGTATGTTCCAGTAATTTGGCATTGGCAAAATTGGTGGTCCATTGTGGTAAGTCTTGATAGTAGTGACGCCATGAGCTACCGCTCTGTGTGACACCAACCCTACATCGTCGTCCAATGGTTCAGCGACCATCTCACACTACATGTTAAATATGTCCTACACAAGCACCTTGACAACCATTATTACGTGCTATTGTTCCTTACAATTCTGGTTAAAAAGAATATTTGAGAATGATCTATTCAACAAAAAGTCTATGTTACTAAAAGTGTTAAAACTTTGATCATTGTTGAACCACTGAAAATATAATCTTCTATTTTAATAAATGCCACGTTAAAAATGTGTTAATTCTAATTTAAATTTTGAATTTTGAAATGTGCATCTGATTTTTGAACTCTCTATTTTGAAACGACCCATAAGATTTTTAAACATTGTATTTCATAATCGCACATGTGTTTTTGTAATTAGAAGGGCAACACATTTCTAAATTATAATATGATTTTTAAAATGTTTGATAATAACCAAGTATGTCCGTGTTTAAAACTCGATATTACATTTTCTTCAGTTATACATGTTTAATAGAAAGTATAATTACCAGATTTAAATGTGTATCAAATATATTCAAAAGCAATTAAAATATTTTGAATTAAAGAATTATTTTGAAATCTTTTCATCAATTAAAAGAAACAAAGTTGTTGCCCTTTTAATGTGATTGTCTTGTCAACATATCTGATGTTCTAAAACAAGGAGGTCAATTTATTGGGACTCTTTGTTCCGTAACACGTACAAGATAATTTATTTATGACATACGACGACAAGAAGAGTTTGAAGGCCAATGTCACGTGAACAGACCTCTTACATAACAGTAATTACAAATAAATTGAAATAACTTTTTTTAAATTCAGCACTTTAAAGAGTTTAACGCCCAAGTAATAAATTCCACCTCGTATAGAAGATATAAGAACTAATAAACATTTCCAATTTCTTTTAAGGTTCCATTTGCTCGTAAAAATAACTTTGCTGGTTTCTACGTTCATTCGGTAAATATGGATGATGATAACGGGAGTCATTGTGTACCATGTAAATATGGATGATTATAACGGGAGTCACTGTGGACCATGTAAATATGGATGATTATAACGGGAGTCACTGTGTACCATGTAAATATGGATGATTATAAAGGGAGTCACTGTGGACCATGTAAATATGGATGATTATAACGGGAGTCACTGTGTACCATGTAAATATGGATGATTATAACGGGAGTCACTGTGGCCCATGTAAATATGGATGATTATAACGGGAGTCACTGTGTACCATGTAAATATGGATGATTATAACGGGAGTCACTGTGGACCATGTAAATATGGATGATTATAACGGGAGTCACTGTGTACCATGTAAATATGGATGATTATAAAGGGAGTCACTGTAGACCATGTAACTATGGATGATTATAACGGGAGTCAATGTGTACCATGTAAATATGGATGATTATAACGGGAGTCACTGTGGACCATGTAAATATGGATGATTATAACGGGAGTCACTGTGGACCATGTAAATATGGATGATTATAACGGGAGTCACTGTGGACCATGTAAATATGGATGATTATAATGGGAGTCACTGTGGACCATGTTAATATGAATGATTATAACGGGAGTCACTGTGGACCATGTAAATATGGATGATTATAATGGGAGTCACTGTGGACCATGTAAATATGGATGATTATAATGGGAGTCACTGTGGACCATGTAAATATGGATGATTATAACGGGAGTCACTGTGGACCATGTAAATATGGATGATTATAATGGGAGTCACTGTGGACCATGTTAATATGAATGATTATAACGGGAGTCACTGTGGACCATGTAAATATTCCATGATGAGAACATTGAAAGCTTAATGCAATAAACTGATGCACAAAAACTAAAAGAATAAAGACACAACATAAATGTCAATTGATGTGTTGAATAGTGTGTTATTTACACACAAAAAAGAGAGCCCAATCACTTCTGTAAACTATAGGGCTTCGAACTTCATATAGAGATTTCACGTTGTGTAAAAACTAATTCACGAAAAGCCTTTAAAAATATGTTTCCAAAAAACAAAACCAAAGATGTCAGTTAATGGGACAAGGCGTTAAAAGCCCTATGATGTCAATTAATGTGACGAGGCCTTAAGAGCCATAAGATATCTGTCAATGTGACAAGGCCTTATTGACCTAAGATTTAGTTAATGTGACGATTTCTTAAAAGAGAGCTATTCTTGCGGTCAGTGTTTTGGCGCCTTAAATACACTTCTTAACGGCACAGTATTTCAAGGCCTTAAGAGCACTAAGCAGTTATTCATTGTGCGGGGGCCCTTAATAGTCCAGGGCAATCATCTAGTTTTAAATTCTTTAAAAAATGAGAAAACTTTTAGAATTTTTATTGCAATAAACAAAGGTGAAAACATTTGCTAAATAATCCGTACTTCAAAAAAATCTTGTCATCCCTAGCTCTATTGTTCTGTCCCTAGCTCTATTGTTCTGTCCCTAGCTCTATTGTTCTGTCCCTAGCTCTATTGTTCTGTCCCTAGCTCTATTGTTCTGTACCTAGCTCTATTGTTCTGTCCCTAGCTCTATTGTTCTGTCCCTAGCTCTATTGTTCTGTCCCTAGCTCTATTGTTCTGTCCCTAGCTCTATTGTTCTGTCCCTAGCTCTATTGTTCTATACCTAGCTCTATTGTTCTGTCCCTAGCTCTATTGTTCTGTCCCTAGCTCTATTGTTCTGTCCCTAGCTCTATTGTTCTGTCCCTAGCTCTATTGTTCTGTCCCTAGCTCTATTGTTTTGTCCCTAGCTCTATTGTTCTGTCCCTAGCTCTATTGTTATGTCCCTAGCTCTATTATTCTGTCCCTAGCTCTATTGTTCTGTCCCTAGCTCTATTGTTCTGTCCCTAGCTCTATTGTTCTGTCCCTAGCTCTATTGTTTTGTCCCTAGCTCTATTGTTCTGTCCCTAGCTCTTTTGTTATGTCCCTAGCTCTATTGTTCTGTCCCTAGCTCTATTGTTCTGTCCCTAGCTCTATTGTTCTGTCCCTAGCTCTATTGTTCTGTCCCTAGCTCTATTGTTCTGTCCCTAGCTCTATTGTTCTGTACCTAGCTCTATTGTTCTGTCCCTAGCTCTATTGTTCTGTACCTAGCTCTATTGTTCTGTCCCTAGCTCTATTGTTCTGTACCTAGCTCTATTGTTCTGTCCCTAGCTCTATTGTTCTGTCCCTAGCTCTATTGTTCTGTACCTAGCTCTATTGTTCTGTCCCTAGCTCTATTGTTCTGTCCCTAGCTCTATTGTTCTGTACCTAGCTCTATTGTTCTGTCCCTAGCTCTATTGTTCTGTCCCTAGCTCTATTGTTCTGTCCCTAGCTCTATTGTTCTGTCCCTAGCTCTATTGTTCTGTCCCTAGCTCTATTGTTCTGTCCCTAGCTCTATTGTTCTGTCCCTAGCTCTATTGTTCTGTCCCTAGCTCTATTGTTCTGTCCCTAGCTCTATTGTTCTGTCCCTAGCTCTATTGTTCTGTCCCTAGCTCTATTGTTCTGTCCCTAGCTCTATTGTTCTGTCCCTAGCTCTATTGTTCTTTACCTAGCTCTATTGTTCTGTCCCTAGCTCTATTGTTCTGTCCCTAGCTCTATTGTTCTGTCCCTAGCTCTATTGTTCTGTCCCTAGCTCTATTGTTCTGTCCCTAGCTCTATTGTTCTGTCCCTAGCTCTATTGTTCTGTACCTAGCTCTATTGTTCTGTCCCTAGCTCTATTGTTCTGTTCCATACTTCTATTCACTCTTCTAAAGATACAGCCATGTATTCATTACTCATCAGCCAGATTTACACCTGCACTCGAGCTTCCAGTTGGCATACAGCCTTATAATGAAAAATTAAATGTTAAAAATATTTAATCAATAAACTAGAATATGAAACTAGCTCTGTCTGCCTGTCTGTCTGGCTGCCTGTCTGTCATTCTGTCTGTCTTGCTGTGTCTTTGTATTTGTCTAATTTATCAGGTCAATAGTTCAACCAGTTCCCATGGTCCGATTGACCTAAAATTTGGAATATATATGTTCGATGCTAATACTTAAATCAATCATAAGCAATTGATAATATCAATTTATTAGGTTAATAATTCAGCTTTAAACTGTCATTATATTTATAAAGATATTTTCTACGTTGTTGACAAATGCGTGGATAGCATATGCATAAATGTCTAGCCGCCTGCCCAAAGACCACAGTTGGTGTAGATATCTAGCGAGGAAAAGGAAGAAAAAATCTGCTACCCATTGGTGCTCACAAGATATTAAAAAATATTTTTTTTTAAATTTAATGAAAACAAAAAACGTTTAAGCAGAACAAAAATAATATGTAGACGTAATGTGTTTAATGCGTCTGTGACATGGCGTCAAATGGTTCAATCGTCATCAAGAGGACAGCCCTGTAAATTTATGTTTGGAAAAAGGCTTATAAATAGCTGAAAGAAAATTATTATTTACGATTGGTCTAGACATGTTTGTCACATTTTTTAATACTTACAAGCTAATAAATTCTTATTAGATATTAGATATGTTAAATTATCTTCAAGTATAATCTAATAGTTAATACTTTAATGTCTGTAATTATTAATTAAATTGTTAATCAAACATTAATTAATTTATTTCAATATCAGTGCGTCTACTATTGGTTATTTATGTATGTATATCTAATATGCTTCCACTTTGATTGCTTTTGAATATACCGTATATACTCACATAAAAGCCTACATCGCATATAATCGGACCCCCTAAAATTGCTTTAAGATGGCCAGTTTTTGCAAAAACGCGCCTATAAGCCGACCATACAATTGTCTAATTTTACTCCATATTTTTGGTTCATAGAAATATGTTACTGTAAAGATGTAAAATGCATACCAGTTTGTTTACCTTTTGGAATGACACAAAAACGTGTTCTGCTCTTTCCACATTGTTTGCTATAATAATATCTGAACTTCCCCTCATAAGTTGTTCACAACTGATGAGCAACGAAGCATATATTTAGATAGGAATGAAAATGTATTGCTGGAAAATAGGCATTAGTGTCTGTCCTTGCGTCCATGTTGTTTTATGCGCATATAAGCCGACCCCCTGATTTCAGTATTGTATTTTATAGTTCTAAACTTGGCTAATATGCGAGTATATACGGTAATTTACGATTTTGCTGCGCGAGCTCTTATTTGCAGACGATGCCGCCTTAATATCCCACACAGCAGACGGCCTGCAGAACCTTGTATCCAGCTTCTCCGCTGCCTGCAAAGAGTCTGGCCTGACCATAAGCATAAAGAAAACGAACATTATGGCACAGGATGCTGCCTCTCTCCCGACTATCACCATTGACGACTGCAACCTGGATGTTGTTGACAGTTTTACTTATCTGGGATCAAACATCTCGAGCACCCTCTCATTGGAAGATGAGATAAGTGGTAGGATAGGGAAGGCAGCAACTGTTATGGCTAGACTGTACAAAAGAGTCTGGTCCAATGCCAAACTCACAGCAAGGACTAAGCTGCAGGTAGGGCGCGTTAGAAAACAGGAGGGGGAGGAGGGGGGGAGGGGGAGCAGGTACGATACTGAAAGGATTATAATTTTAATTAGGCTGAGGAAATAACAAAAAAAATAATTAGATTTTAACTTTCTAGCAAAGTGACAGCGAAAAGTAATGTGCTTTAGAGAGTTCTAACCTTTAAAAAATCTATTTTTAAAAAAACAACTAATTAGGATTAATCTTATTGATGGATGTATTTTAATGTTGTTAAATGTATGTAAGACAAAAGAAATAAAGAAATATTAATAAGATAATATGACAAATCAAGAAGGCAATACATTTATTTAAGTTGCCGCTTAGAGTTTTTTATACTTAAGCTTTCGTGCTAGTTCTTGGTGTCTATAAAAGAAATTTGTGATCAAATAAGCTTCAGTAAAGAAGATTAAAAGAGACGGGGGGCACGTAATATTTTTATTGGCCATTGTAAATGTTAAAGTTTATTTTGGGTTTGTCATGTTTGTCATTATTGGATTGATTCTGGATGGAATATTCAAACTTGACTAACTATATGAATCATAATACATGTTGATGGTAAGACGCTTGGGGCATATCTCTGCTAGTTACCATGAAGAGCCACCAGCCAAGACACGACTGAAACAAACCAACAACAATTAACTTGATGAAATCTAAACCCAATTCAGTGTACAACATTACAGTTACATGTGCTTTGAATGTGTTACGGATTGGTTTTCTAAATAACCAAAATATATAATTATTAGCAGTCTTTGGAAACCACTGATTCTGTCTTGAATTTTCTTAGTGCGGTATTTCTATCTCACCATTGTTGTATTTCTATCTCACCATTGTTGTATTTCTATCTCACCATTGTTGTATTTCTATCTCACCATTGTTGTATTTCTATCTCACCATTGTTGTATTTCTATCTCACCATATTGTATTTCTATCTCAACATTGTTGTATTTCTATCTCACCATTATTGTATTTCTATCTCAACATTGTTGTATTTCTATCTCACCATTATTGTATTTCTATCTCACCATTGTTGTATTTCTATCTCACCATTGTTGTATTTCTATCTCACCATTGTTGTATTTCTATCTCACCATTGTTGTATTTCTATCTCACCATTGTTGTATTTCTATCTCAACATTGTTGTATTTCTATCTCACCATTGTTGTATTTCTATCTCACCATTGTTGTATTTCTATCTCACCATTGTTGTATTTCTATCTCACCATTGTTGTATTTCTATCTCACCATTGTTGTATTTCTATCTCACATTGTTGTATTTCTATCTCACCATTGTTGTATTTCTATCTCACCATTGTTGTATTTCTATCTCACCATTGTTGTATTTCTATCTCACCATTGTTGTATTTCTATCTCACCATTGTTGTATTTCTATCTCACCATTGTTGTATTTCTATCTCACCATTGTTGTATTTCTATCTCAACATTGTTGTATTTCTATCTCACCATTATTGTATTTCTATCTCACCATTGTTGTATTTCTATCTCACCATTATTGTATTTCTATCTCACCATTGTTGTATTTCTATCTCACCATTGTTGTATTTCTATCTCACCATTGTTGTATTTCTATCTCACCATTGTTGTATTTCTATCTCACCATTGTTGTATTTCTATCTCAACATTGTTGTATTTCTATCTCACCATTGTTGTATTTCTATCTCAACATTGTTGTATTTCTATCTCACCATTGTTGTATTTCTATCTCACCATTGTTGTATTTCTATCTCACCATTATTGTATTTCTATCTCACCATTGTTGTATTTCTATCTCACCATTGTTGTATTTCTATCTCACCATTGTTGTATTTCTATCTCACCATTGTTGTATTTCTATCTCACATTGTTGTATTTCTATCTCACCATTGTTGTATTTCTATCTCACCATTGTTGTATTTCTATCTCACCATTGTTGTATTTCTATCTCACCATTGTTGTATTTCTATCTCACCATTGTTGTATTTCTATCTCACCATTGTTGTATTTCTATCTCACCATTATTGTATTTCTATCTCAACATTGTTGTATTTCTATCTCACCATTGTTGTATTTCTATCTCACCATTGTTGTATTTCTATCTCACCATTGTTGTATTTCTATCTCACCATTGTTGTATTTCTATCTCACCATTGTTGTATTTCTATCTCACCATTGTTGTATTTCTATCTCACCATTGTTGTATTTCTATCTCACCATTGTTGTATTTCTATCTCACCATTGTTGTATTTCTATCTCACCATTGTTGTATTTCTATCTCACCATTATTGTATTTCTATCTCAACATTGTTGTATTTCTATCTCACCATTGTTGTATTTCTATCTCAACATTGTTGTATTTCTATCTCACCATTGTTGTATTTCTATCTCACCATTGTTGTATTTCTATCTCACCATTGTTGTATTTCTATCTCACCATTGTTGTATTTCTATCTCACCATTGTTGTATTTCTATCTCACCATTGTTGTATTTCTATCTCACCATTGTTGTATTTCTATCTCACCATTGTTGTATTTCTATCTCACCATTGTTGTATTTCTATCTCACCATTGTTGTATTTCTATCTCACCATTGTTGTATTTCTATCTCACCATTATTGTATTTCTATCTCACCATTGTTGTATTTCTATCTCACCATTATTGTATTTCTATCTCAACATTGTTGTATTTCTATCTCACCATTATTGTATTTCTATCTCAACATTGTTGTATTTCTATCTCACCATTGTTGTATTTCTATCTCACCATTGTTGTATTTCTATCTCACCATTGTTGTATTTCTATCTCACCATTGTTGTATTTCTATCTCACCATTGTTGTATTTCTATCTCACCATTGTTGTATTTCTATCTCACCATTGTTGTATTTCTATCTCACCATTGTTGTATTTCTATCTCACCATTGTTGTATTTCTATCTCACCATTGTTGTATTTCTATCTCACCATTGTTGTATTTCTATCTCACCATTGTTGTATTTCTATCTCACCATTGTTGTATTTCTATCTCACCATTGTTGTATTTCTATCTCACCATTGTTGTATTTCTATCTCACCATTATTGTATTTCTATCTCAACATTGTTGTATTTCTATCTCACCATTGTTGTATTTCTATCTCACCATTGTTGTATTTCTATCTCAACATTGTTGTATTTCTATCTCACCATTATTGTATTTCTATCTCAACATTGTTGTATTTCTATCTCACCATTATTGTATTTCTATCTCACCATTGTTGTATTTCTATCTCACCATTGTTGTATTTCTATCTCACCATTGTTGTATTTCTATCTCACCATTGTTGTATTTCTATCTCACCATTGTTGTATTTCTATCTCACCATTGTTGTATTTCTATCTCACCATTGTTGTATTTCTATCTCACCATTGTTGTATTTCTATCTCACCATTGTTGTATTTCTATCTCACCATTGTTGTATTTCTATCTCACCATTGTTGTATTTCTATCTCACCATTGTTGTATTTCTATCTCACCATTGTTGTATTTCTATCTCACCATTGTTGTATTTCTATCTCACCATTATTGTATTTCTATCTCAACATTGTTGTATTTCTATCTCACCATTGTTGTATTTCTATCTCACCATTGTTGTATTTCTATCTCACCATTGTTGTATTTCTATCTCACCATTGTTGTATTTCTATCTCACCATTGTTGTATTTCTATCTCACCATTGTTGTATTTCTATCTCACCATTATTGTATTTCTATCTCAACATTGTTGTATTTCTATCTCACCATTATTGTATTTCTATCTCACCATTGTTGTATTTCTATCTCACCATTGTTGTATTTCTATCTCACCATTGTTGTATTTCTATCTCACCATTGTTGTATTTCTATCTCACCATTGTTGTATTTCTATCTCACCATTGTTGTATTTCTATCTCACCATTGTTGTATTTCTATCTCACCATTGTTGTATTTCTATCTCACCATTGTTGTATTTCTATCTCACCATTATTGTATTTCTATCTCACCATTGTTGTATTTCTATCTCACCATTATTGTATTTCTATCTCAACATTGTTGTATTTCTATCTCACCATTGTTGTATTTCTATCTCACCATTGTTGTATTTCTATCTCACCATTGTTGTATTTCTATCTCACCATTGTTGTATTTCTATCTCACCATTGTTGTATTTCTATCTCACCATTGTTGTATTTCTATCTCACCATTGTTGTATTTCTATCTCACCATTGTTGTATTTCTATCTCACCATTGTTGTATTTCTATCTCACCATTGTTGTATTTCTATCTCACCATTGTTGTATTTCTATCTCACCATTATTGTATTTCTATCTCACCATTGTTGTATTTCTATCTCACCATTGTTGTATTTCTATCTCACCATTGTTGTATTTCTATCTCACCATTATTGTATTTCTATCTCAACATTGTTGTATTTCTATCTCACCATTATTGTATTTCTATCTCACCATTGTTGTATTTCTATCTCACCATTGTTGTATTTCTATCTCACCATTGTTGTATTTCTATCTCACCATTGTTGTATTTCTATCTCACCATTATTGTATTTCTATCTCAACATTGTTGTATTTCTATCTCACCATTGTTGTATTTCTATCTCACCATTGTTGTATTTCTATCTCACCATTGTTGTATTTCTATCTCACCATTGTTGTATTTCTATCTCACCATTATTGTATTTCTATCTCACCATTGTTGTATTTCTATCTCACCATTGTTGTATTTCTATCTCAACATTGTTGTATTTCTATCTCAACATTATTGTATTTCTATCTCAACATTGTTGTATTTCTATCTCACCATTATTGTATTTCTATCTCACCATTGTTGTATTTCTATCTCACCATTATTGTATTTCTATCTCAACATTGTTGTATTTCTATCTCACCATTATTGTATTTCTATCTCAACATTGTTGTATTTCTATCTCACCATTATTGTATTTCTATCTCACCATTATTGTATTTCTATCTCAACATTGTTGTATTTCTATCTCAACATTATTGTATTTCTATCTCACCATTGTTGTATTTCTATCTCAACATTATTGTATTTCTATCTCACCATTATTGTATTTCTATCTCAACATTGTTGTATTTCTATCTCAACATTATTGTATTTCTATCTCACCATTATTGTATTTCTATCTCAACATTATTGTATTTCTATCTCACCATTATTGTATTTCTATCTCACCATTATTGTATTTCTATCTCAACATTGTTGTATTTCTATCTCAACATTATTGTATTTCTATCTCAACATTATTGTATTTCTATCTCAACATTATTGTATTTCTATCTCAACATTGTTGTATTTCTATCTCAACATTATTGTATTTCTATCTCAACATTATTGTATTTCTATCTCAACATTATTGTATTTCTATCTCAACATTGTTGTATTTCTATCTCAACATTATTGTATTTCTATCTCACCATTATTGTATTTCTATCTCAACATTGTTGTATTTCTATCTCAACATTATTGTATTTCTATCTCAACATTGTTGTATTTCTATCTCAACATTATTGTATTTCTATCTCAACATTGTTGTATTTCTATCTCAACATTATTGTATTTCTATCTCAACATTATTGTATTTCTATCTCAACATTATTGTATTTCTATCTCAACATTGTTGTATTTCTATCTCAACATTATTGTATTTCTATCTCAACATTATTGTATTTCTATCTCAACATTATTGTATTTCTATCTCAACATATTGTATTTCTATCTCAACATTATTGTATTTCTATCTCAACATTATTGTATTTCTATCTCACCATTATTGTATTTCTATCTCAACATTATTGTATTTCTATCTCAACATTATTGTATTTCTATCTCAACATTATTTTATTTCTATCTCAACATTGTTGTATTTCTATCTCAACATTATTGTATTTCTATCTCAACATTATTGTATTTCTATCTCAACATTATTGTATTTCTATCTCACCATTATTGTATTTCTATCTCAACATTATTGTATTTCTATCTCAACATTATTGTATTTCTATCTCAACATTATTGTATTTCTATCTCAACATTATTGTATTTCTATCTCAACATTATTGTATTTCTATCTCAACATTATTGTATTTCTATTTCAACATTATTGTATTTCTATCTACCGTTGTCGTAATTCTATGTCACCATTATTGTATTTATATCTCATCATTGTTATATTTCTATGTCACCATTGGTGTATTTTTAAATCCCTTATATTAACTTCGAAATCTTGTCTCTCTCTCTCTCTCTCTCTCTCTCTCTCTCTCTGTCGTCATCTCTTCGTCGGGCGGAAAAACAAAAGTCACAAATGACCCACTTCCCGTAATGCCATCGAGCTGAAATTTGGCACATTGACGTGTGTTGCCTAACAATGCAGTGTATCAAAATTTCAGATCGATCGAACTTACTGTAATAAAATTAATGAATTTTTAGTTTATCTCTATACGACAAATGTTATTCAATTTCACGGTTTGTTATTGTTTTTTTTCCACGTGACAGTTCAGTTCGCGCATTGACGCCACATCGTCGATGTACCGGCGTGCTTTTGTTTACATTTTATGTGTTACGCTGACCTCGGTCCAGCGATCGATTACCAAACCTTTCCCCTCTCCCACCCCATTTACAGACTGAATCTGTCTTAACTCCCCTTTGCTTTATAACCGGGGTGGGGGTGGGAGAGGGGAAAGGTCTGATAACAATCTCCATATATGCCTATTTTGAGCTGCGGCCAATAATTCATGCAATTTCATCCCTGTCCATTCCATTATGTTGTCCAGCCCGCTTTTCCGTTGTCGACCTCTTCGCCGGCCCCCTTCTACTTCTACAGTACCTTGAAGGATAATTTTTGTCAGGGTATCATGTCGCAGTACATGAGCGAACCATGCAATCTTAAGTCTCTTAATTGTTGTTATGATGGTTTCTTGATGACCCACAATAGAGTTTAGTCTGTCCCAGACATATTCATTGGTCTGGTGTTCTAAATAGGAGATCTGGAGACTTTGTTTTCAAATGCCGCAGCTTGCTTTCAGTGGCTGCTATTAGTGTCCAGGAGTCACATCCATAAAGGACAATGGTTTTAAGGAGAGCTCTGTAAAGCCTGAGCTTCGTTGGCAGGCTAATGTTTTTGCTGTTCCATATTTTGGTTAACTTCGTCATTGCAGCCATTGCCGACCCAATTGTAGCTCGAATTTCAGTTTCACAGGCAGGGGTGGACTGGGGAGTTCAAGCGGCCCGGGAAAAAAAAAGCGGCCCTATCTTCATAACTTTTATTTTCCTTGTTCATTGTTTTCCATCCAAAACTTAGGGCCGAGGCCTTCAAAGTCATGGGTCACTCAACAATTTACAATATACAATAACATATATTAAATTATATGAAATAAAAAATTAAATTACTTAAATTTTTACTCTATAACAGCATGGACACATCGATGATTACAGTTTTAATTGAAGATCCTAAAACTCAAAAATAATATTTAAATAATTAAAACTTTTTTTTTGTATGCTAATTAGACAGTTTATATATTTATTATACAATTAACAATATAAACTATACACACTAGCGTTTTTTTCTCTACTTCAACATTGTTTTTACAACTTACAAGCAAAGCTTGTGAGCTTTCCCGGCTGCAAGATCTGAAATACTGGTAAGTTCAATATTATCAAGATCCTTAGCAACATAAGTCTCAATTGTCAGAATAACTAAGTTACTGAGCCGATCTTGAATCATTGTTTATCACATAAAGGTTTTAATAAGTTTTAGTTTCGAAAAGCTTCTTTTTTCTGAAGCCAAAGTGACAGGAATAGTTGGAAGTATTCGAATTGCAATGTGTTTGTTAGGAAAGTCACTATAGCACTTTTTTTACTGAAAGAAACTGCAAAATATTAGCAGGATCGTTGTAGGTAACTGCAGGAATTATGGAACTCAATGATTGCTACTCTTCAGCAAGCATGAAACCATCAAGATCCTTACATTCGCAGGCAGTGAGCTTTTCTCCAGATTCATACAGCAATTCATTAGATCATTGTTTTGTAATTGATTAACTTTATAAAGAAATCCAAAACGACTTATGATGCCTTAGTATTAATGGTTGAAATGATATGTCCATTGACATGATTGCATATCAACAACCTGGTTAAAAAATATTTGCTTTTTTTTTCTTGTGCATCTACAAATCCTTCATCTTCTCCTTCATATCTAAATTGTTTTTCGTTTTCAAGTGGGTTCATATGGGTTCAACTTCTATGTCTGTGGCATTTTATTTTTTTTTGCAAATGCTATTGTTGTGTCGAAACCGCAATTTCAGTAAGATTTCCACCATTTGCAAGTATTTTCCATGCTCTCAACTACAGTTACTAGACCGACAGTAATATTTTGTAATTATTTGCTGATGTAATTAAATTGGAACAATATGTCGTACCAAAAAGCATTTGCAACAGTGAAATTGAATTTATTAAGTTGTTTTCACAAAGACTCTGCTTCACTTCAAACTTTTGGATCATTACTTTGCTTTGGTACTTTGAAACGTACATCATTGATTTTTTCCTGCTTGATATCGCACTACCTTTACACTTTCCACATGGCTTTCCAATTTTGTTTCACAAATGGTTTCACAGAAGTATTTCAAACATTCTTGTAAAATAAAGCCCATCGCTTTGTGGAAGCAGAAAACAAAATATAGATTGTTAAATTATTTACCGAATAAACGTCAGTGCATCAGGACAAGTTTTTACTATATAACATAGAAGCAAGATGTATCTGTGAAGAGTACAAAGGATAAAATATGCCCTGGGATTTAATTGTAAAAGATGACCTTGTACGCCTCACTTATGCCTATCATGCTCGCACATTTGCCGTATCCTTGACCGCGGATATCAGAAACATCTAAGCCCAATTTTCTCAGTTCCAATAGTGAGACACCAAGCAATTGTTGCCCAGTACTTTCTTCTACTTCTAGAAAACGTATGAAGCTCATGAATTACTTCAGAATATCCACCTCCTTGGCTTACATGACGTATTATCAGTGACATCTGTTCTTGGTGACATTGGCACGGTGTGCAATCAAGTATTACTGTAAAAGTGTTTAGCTGATTTTACTCTTCCTACAATAATTTTTCCTTACCTTATTTCCCATCAACGAAATGAGTTCGTTCTGAATGCACTTTCCTAAAGTAGTGATAATGAATTTCATCAATTTTTATTCTTCATATATTTTCATGCAAAACCGAAACAAATTTTGCTAGCAATTCCACGAGACCCAGAAAGTTTCCATTGTGTTTGCCTGATGTATTTATCAACTGAACTACGAAATAGCTGAGCGAGAAATTGGACAATGGCCATGAGACGTTGAAATACACTATGGCAACGAGTCTTTTCACTGTTTATTATTTTTTGGCTTGCTTGTCGATTGTCATTGTTTTGTTAGCCTGTTTTTCATCTCAAACCATTCAAAAGTAGATGCCATATGTTTCTTTGATTTATCATGATCAGACAGTCTAACACATTTTATTTCACTTACCATAGCAAGTTAAAGCCTCAAAGTGGCGTTCTCTTTTTTAAGATGTACTTGATACGTAAATGCTTACTAAAATACGCTATGAAAATACTTTTTGCATTAGGATTTAGGATACTTATAATATTTTATTATATTAGTATGGAATTTTACTAATTATTTTATTCTGAAAAAATAAATATAAAGTTTTCTTGATACGCTGTTATAAAAAAAATGTATTGCGTAATAGAAGTCAAATTGTAAAAAGTAGTATAAATGTTTAGTCAAAGCGCGGGGCCCTGAAGAGTGCTGGGTCCAAGGCAGTTGCCTTGCCCTAAGGCCGGCCCTGATTTCAATTTAGAGAAATATCTATCACAAGCTACTTGGGTAGACGACAGAGTCATGAAGAGTTTATAAGCACTAAAGAGATGCGTGTATGGTTGCGCAATCAAACTGTATTTATGTAGTACAGAAACGCAGCAAACGGGAAATTTTTTTGCAAGATTAATTATTATTATAACACCGGTCCTGGCGGCCCACCGGGAATTTTCCCGGTGTCCCGGCGGCCCAGTCCACCCCTGTTCACATGTACCGTCTCTGGATATAATGGCTCCTAGATATTTAAAGTTATGTACCTCCTCCAGCTTTTGTTGGTTCATTGCGATGTTGGCCATACTGGCAGCTGAGGTGTTAACCAATATCTTGCTTTTCTCTGAACTAATTTCCATCCCATATGCACCTGATCTGTCTGCAAGTTTCTCAGTGAGCTCCTGTAGTTCTTTACTGCTCCCAGCCAAAAGATCTATGTCATCAGCAAATCTCAGGTTGCATAAGGGTCTTCCGCCTACAGAGATGGATGTGTTGTGATCAACTTCCGCCTATAGAGATGGATGTGTTGTGATCACTTAAGTTTCTTGCATGATTTTTGAAAGGAAGATATTGAACAGGACAGGGGAGAGAATGCAGCACTGGCGGACTATGATCTTCGTTTTGAAGAAGTCCCCGACGCAGCCTTTAAATAAAACTGCACTGCTTGCCTGATTGTAGAGTTCTTCTATCACCTTTAAGTGTCCTTCTTCAATGTTGAAACTTCTCATCACTTGCCAAAGTTCCTCGTGCCATACTCGGTCAAAGGCTTTCTTGAAGTCTATGGAGTTCGCGTAGATGTTTTTCAATGAGCAAGCGACAGTTGAAGATCTGCTCGATTGTGCTTCTGCCTGGTCTGAAACCTGCCTGTTCTTCTGCCAGTAGTTCCTCGGATATTGGCTTTAGCCGGCCGAGGATAACTTTTAGCATTACTGTGCTAGGGTGGCTGATAAGGCTGATTGTTCTATTATTCTGGAATTGTTTCTTATTGCCTTTCTTAGGTAATGGTATGATTAGCGGCTGCGTCCAATCTTTGGGCCATATCTTAAACGTTTAAGTAAAAGGTATTTTAGGCCCCCAGCGCGAAGGAGTGGCCATTAGGAGTCAAGTGCCCTATAGTATTTTAATATGGGCTACGAAGTTTTTGTATAAAAAGTTTGGTTAAGATCTATTCATTTACTTAGTAGCTAACGTTTAAAGTTTAAACCAATTTTTATATAGCTCGTATAAGCAAAAAATAACATTATGGGCCCCCGGTGCCCCATGAGTGTTAAAATTTGAAAAAAAGTAGCCAGTTACCATCCCGGAAGCCTACTCAGCAGTCTCGAAAAGTTTCATGACGATCAGATGAATGGTTTAGTCAGCTATATAGGACATGCCCACACACACACAGAGACATACTTTGATTTATATATATATATATATATATATATATATATATATATATATATATATATATATATATATATATATATATATTGATAAATAAATTAATAATTTAAAAGTTTGCAAAAGAAAAAAACGATATTAAGGGCCTCGGCCCCAAAATTAGTGATAAGTTATGGTTTTTTTATTGCTTTTGTACTCAAGCTATATTTCTCAATATCGTGTAAAATTAAATGGGTAGTAATACAATTATTAACGTTAAGTTAAAAAGACATTTGGGTCCCCCATCTCCAAGGGAAGTGACATTAGGAGTTAAGTGCCCTATAGTAATTTAATATAGGCTCTAGAGTTTTTATATACTGAATGTGGTCAAAATCCAATTATTTTCGCATTATCTAACACTTAAACTATTTTTATATAGCCAATATAGGGAAAATAAACGACATTAAGGGGCCCCCGGCCCATCTGGTGCAAGATGTCAATTTCAAAAACCTGTTCATTTTAATTTAGTTTCATCATGGATATATATATTTCTCAAGATCGTTAAAACGATAATGGGGAAAATATCTTAAACATATACGAACAAAGACATTTGGGGCCCCCGGCCCCGAAGAAATTGACATTACAATTTCAGTGCCCTTAATTATTTTATTATGGAATACCAAGTTTTTTAATACAAAGTTTGGTTAAGATCCTTTCATTTACTTAGTACCTAACGCATAAACTAAATTTTATATAGCTCATATAAGCAAAAAACGACACTAAGTTCACTAAGGGCCCCAGGGCCCATTCTGTGCAAGACAGAAAGTTCAAAACACCTGTTCGTTTCAATATGGATAATAATGGATGCATTTATTATTATTTTTCAAGATCGTTATATAATAAATAGGGTAATAAATTCTTAAAAGTTGAAGAAAAATGACATTTCGGCCCCCTGGCCCGAAGGAATGGTCATTAGGAGTTTATTGCCCTATAGTATTTTAATACTGGCTGTCAAGTTTTTATATACAAATTTTAGTTAGGATCCATCAATTAACACAGTAGCTAACGCTTAAATTAATTTTTATATAGCTCATTTAAAGAAAACATGACATTACGGGCCCCCGGCGCCCCATGAGTGTTAAATTTCGTTAAAAAAAACTAGCCAGTTACCATCCCGGGAGCGTACTAAACAGTCTCGAAAAGGTTCATGACGATCCGGTGAATGGTTTAGTCACCTATAAAGGACATGCACACACACACATAGACATACTTTGATTTCTATATGTATAGATTAACAATTCAAAAGCTTACAAAAGAAGAAACTATATTAAGGGCCCCGGCCCCAAAATAAGTGATAATTTATTTATTTTTTATTTTTTTGCAATTGTACTCAGGATATATTTCTCAATATAGTGCTAAATTGAATGGGGGAATATGTTGCCTACTGGGTTCTGGATAAATTAAGACGAAGTCTCGACTCTTGTTCAAAGGATAATTCAAGCCTTTATTCAGTCAGCTATATAATTAAAGCAACAGATTCAGGTACACAAACATAATCCATTAACAATGGGCGCTCACTCGTAAGTGCATACACGGACTCTCTGTCCCTACTACTCGCAGTACCACGCTGTACACTCGAGCCACCTCGATGTGTACCAGCTATTAGAGCCAACGCTCTATCACTAATGGCTAGTACTAACAAGGACTATGGACCTCTGCACTCAGTCTCTCTTCTACTCTCTTGTGTTCTCGTACCGTCTCCGTGTGTGTCTCCCCACACCACACTATATATACCCCACCTGGCTGTCTACATCTCATACAGAGACACTACAACTAACATTATTATGTACAATTGAGCTCTTCTCGAGTGTCCCTGCGTGGCCAGATTTCACCACAATGTTACAAACAATCTCACAACAATTAACAGTGATTTTCATACCTAGACATATCCCCCCTCTTCCGTTAGATTCTACTTACGAGTAGAATCTCACAAAAACGACAAAGTCAGGGTATGGAATCACTGCACATTACAAATACATGATACATAATACATAATACGTCATGAATTAATCAACATCTTAAAAAATGATACACATAAATGCATGTACACAATAATTGTGTACACAACACAGAGCAAAAAATCAAATTGGTCGTACTTGTATACGACTTCAATAACCCACTACGTAATTCGAGAGGGACAGCCGTCCTACTACTACACCCAAATGACATACTCAATGTATACATCAATACAAAAAATGTGTACACATGTGAAGTCTTAATGAATGTCATCATCAATAAGGTAATACTCAATCCATCTATAAAATACAATTTACAAAATCTTAGAAAAAATAACAAAAGAAAATTTCTAGTACTTAAGAACGTGTCCACATCATGTGCCATTTTACGGAGCAATCACTGCTCACTTAATTTCCCCAACTGTTTTATGGAGATCTCTTATTCATCCATAGGCACAGTTCTAAATCTATGTATATAAATTATAAACACAACCCATCGCTCCTGTCACATAGGAACTTGGTTAATTGTTTAACAAAAACTGCTGCCGCACAGGACGTAGTTAATAATATACCAAAGGGAGTCTATCTGCCCTGCCATACAGGTCTGACTTAACCAACCTACTCCTTGAACTCGTACATTATCATCATCGTTATTCTCAAGGAACACATCTTTCGACATCCTACTCGCCAAAACACATCATCATCAACATAAATAGTAACCAACCAATGACGATTTTTACACTAGATTGTTTTCTATTTACAACTGAACTCAACTGGTTCCTCATATTATATAAATTCATTTAGATATTTATTCCAGGATTACCTCCAGCATGAGATAATGTCAGGGCCGGATTAAGCCATCTTGGTGCCCGAGGCACATACCCAGATAGGTGCCCCCTTCTGCCCCAATCCCCCACTGACCGCTGGTATGTTCAATATTAAGCAAACCAACTAACAAACAAAACAGCAGTTGGTGTCACAAGGGATTGCGGGAGGTGCGGACTGCACCGGGTGACACCAAAGGGTAAAATAAAAATTCTGTATGCCTCGTTATTTGGCATTGGCGTACTCGGAGTAAGTCTATGGGGTAAGTTGTGAGGGGGTGACATGACACCATGACCTATCGAACTGGATGACACCCACCCTAGTGACGCCGCTGTTAAAACATATGTTTGTACTGGTATCACTCAAATAAAACCTACGATACGCTATTTCTGTATTAAAATTAATATTTAAAAAAATGTCTAATAATATTAAACAATCGTACTGTAACTTTTTTAATAGATGAGAAAGTCAGATAAAGCAAACCTTTACATGTTAAAGTTATTTATTCTAGATTTACATCTGGCAAAGTAGCCTACAACATCAAAGTTAATTTTGCGCAAAATGTCTGTCTCAATCATCAGCAAAGATAAGGAATCAAGCCTTTCTTATTTCATTATCAATCTACTTAGATTTTTTGTAAGTTTTAACTGAGAAAATGAGAGCTCATTTAAAACGTTCGTAAACATTAATGTTAAAAATATGCGCAAGTCAATTTCTACATTGGAAAAGCAAACTGGATCTTGTCTCTATTACTTTGTATAATTCTGCATGACTCAACGTGTTGTTTTCAGATTTTGATGCACAAAACTTGTGGCGAATATATGAGTGTAACTTTTGTAGTTCAGTATATAAATTATTGTTCAGATCTTTAGGATAAGCATTTATTAGTCATACACAACACTGAGATGTTTGTGTTACATCGATCAAACAAGAAAATCTAACTCCTATATCATTATATACCTATCCTCATCTACCAATCTCTGTCTCAAGTTTGTCAACAATGGCGTAAAAAGCAGATATACGAAATTTGTCTCTGGCATTCAGAGATACCTCAGGGGCATCACCATCAATGACCACTGTCTTTCATGCAAGTGATCTGCTTGTGAAGAATACAAATCAGCACACGTTTTCAAGTTCACGTGCTCATTTTGTAGAGCTTGGCTGAATCTGTGAAAATGTAACACTTCTTCCCAAAAGACAAGCGTGAGAGCAACTTCTAATTCTTGTATCTTCTTTGCAATTTTTGTCTGCTTCTCTTCTGGTGTCCCCCTTCTGTGACAGGTCTTATTGTAAACAGTCTAACGCTTCTATAATCTGAGGATGAGACTTTAGAATAGCTTTAGTTCCAACAACATGTGCTTCCCATCTGGTATCGGAAAGAGAGTTTACCCGCGTTCAATCCACAAAGCATCCTTTCAGAATCTTCCATCTGTTGGTTGAAGCTGAGAAAAAAAGTATCGATCAGTTGCACTGTATGGAAGAAGTTTACTGCCTCTAAACAAGAGTCAACGGCACTTCTGCCTACCAGATTTAGTGAATGGGTAGCACAGGGTATGTAGATAGAAAACTAATTTTCCTCTAGAATCTTGTTCTGCATGCCCTTGTAATATCAAGACATATTAGCTGCGTTATCCGGGACTGACCTCTGCATTTCGCAAAATCAACATTACAAACTTCATGTAAGTACTGCAACTCTTGCTTAGCCATACCTTCACCGGTGTGACTTTGCAGCACCAAGAAAGTCAAAAAGCGCTCAATGGGCTCTCCATCTACCACATATCGAAGAACAACGCTTAACTGATCTATAAGTGAAATATCGGGTGAAATAACAAGCTGAAATAACCGGAAGCCTTCACTTCATCTATAATTACTTGATGAACTTTTGGGGACATAATTTTAATCAGTTATTCACATATAGTTTGGGATACATAAGAAGGATTTCCTTTTCCAGAATTTTCTGATTTCGCAATGTGTGATGCTAAACATGGATCAAACTGACTGACCAACTCCAGCAACCCTAGAAAAATTCAATTTTGGAAAGATCCAAATTTTTCATTTGTCCCTTTAAAAGCGATATCAGGGGTGGGTTAAGATTGCAAGGGGCCCCTGGCTGCAATTCCACGTGGGGCCTTGTCCAGCCAATTTGTTATAAAATTTAATAAGTTTGGGGTCCCTTAATTTAGTCTTAAATCATTGGGCGCCATTGGCTTTAGCCCAATCAGCCTTCCATTTAATCCGCCCCTGTGCGATTTAATATTATATTTGCGATTTTCTAACGTCATGTCGATTATGGACAATACACACATTTTTCTTGAGGACTTGTGGTGCCCCCAAACGCTTGGTGCCCAAGGCACGTGCCTTGTTTGCCTATAGGTTAATCCAGTCCTGGATAATGTTAAAGGGATAACTACTTATCCAAACTATAAACATTTCAGCCTTACAGTATTTAACCCATTACAATCAATTGTATAACAATCATGTGCATATAGTAGTCGTAATCAACATATTTCATCATAACAATCATAATCATGAACAATATCATTATCACAACATATCATAAATACATTTCCTTATAATAAAAAATGGCCTGAGGTCACCCGGACCCAAAAATTCTCATTAAAAAAACATCATCAGCAAGACAATACCACCATCTCATATTTATTTACATCAATCGTAACACAATCCAAACACTAACTTGACATAAGTACCTAATCACTATGAAGCCTTAACACTCATGTTCATATAATAATAAACTGGCCCGAGGTCACTCCGACCCCACAATTCTAACCAAACAACATTATCCCTACTCCTCATAGTTATAAAAAACATAATCATCATCATAGAGGTCACAATACGTATTTCCTCTTTATTTATATCAATCCAATATCCAGTAAAGGAAAAAAAGAGTATACACCAACAATCATAGCCATTATTTTGATGGTGATCCAAAAACAAAACAGCCCTTATTAGTGATACAAATTTGGTACCTGTGGTTACCCCAAACATTTGGTACCTGTGGTTACTCCAAACATTTGGTACCTGTGGTTACCCCAAACATTTGGTACCTGTGGTTACCCCAAACATTTGGTACCTGTGGTTACCCCAAACATTTGGTACCTGTGGTTACCCCAAACATTTGGTACCTGTGGTTACCCCAAACATTTGGTACCTGTGGTTACTCCAAACATTTGGTACCTGTGGTTACCCCAAACATTTGGTACCTGTGGTTACCCCAAACATTTGGTACCTGTGGTTACTCCAAACATTTGGTACCTGTGGTTACCCCAAACATTTGGTACCTGTGGTTACCCCAAACATTTGGTACCTGTGGTTACCCCAAACATTTGGTACCTGTGGTTACTCCAAACATTTGGTACCTGTGGTTACTCCAAACATTTGGTACCTGTGGTTACCCCAAACATTTGGTACCTGTGGTTACCCCAAACATTTGGTACCTGTGGTTACCCCAAACATTTGGTACCTGTGGTTACCCCAAACATTTGGTACCTGTGGTTACCCCAAACATTTGGTAACGCCTACTATTTATCCTTCTCACGGAATCAATTATTAGTTATTTTGATCAGTAATTATAATCAACATTACAAGATCTGTCATGATCCTACCAGTCCCAGTGGGACCGTGATCTTCTATCAGAGTTTGTCTGTAATGATCCTACCAGTCTCAGTGGGACCGTGATCTTCTATCAGAGTTTGTCTGTCATGATCCTACCAGTCTCAGTGGGACCGTGATCTTCTATCAGAGTTTGTCTGTCATGATCCTACCAGTCTCAGTGGGACCGTGATCTTCTATCAGAGTTTGTCTGTAATGATCCTACCAGTCCCAGTGGGACCGTGATCTTCTATCATAGTTTGTCTGTCATGATCCTACCAGTCTCAGTGGGACCGTGATCTTCTATCAGAGTTTGTCTGTCATGATCCTACCAGTCCCAGTGGGACCGTGATCTTCTATCAGAGTTTGTCTGTCATGATCCTACCAGTCCCAGTGGGACCGTGATCTTCTATGAGAGTTTGTCTGTCATGATCCTACCAGTCCCAGTGGGACCGTGATCTTCTATCAGAGTTTGTCTGTCATGATCCTACCAGTCCCAGTGGGACCGTGATCTTCTATCAGAGTTTGTCTGTCATGATCCTACCAGTCTCAGTGGGACCGTGATCTTCTATCAGAGTTTGTCTGTCATGATCCTACCAGTCTCAGTGGGACCGTGATCTTCTATCAGAGTTTGTCTGTCATGATCCTACCAGTCCCAGTGGGACCGTGATCTTCTATCAGAGTTTGTCTGTCATGATCCTACCAGTCCCAGTGGGACCGTGATCTTCTATCAGAGTTTGTCTGTCATGATCCTACCAGTCTCAGTGGGACCGTGATCTTCTATCAGAGTTTGTCTGTCATGATCCTACCAGTCTCAGTGGGACCGTGATCTTTTATCAGAGTTTGTCTGTCATGATCCTACCAGTCCCAGTGGGACCGTGATCTTCTATCAGAGTTTGTCTGTCATGATCCTACCAGTCCCAGTGGGACCGTGATCTTCTATCAGAGTTTGTCTGTCATGATCCTACCAGTCTCAGTGGGACCGTGATCTTCTATCATAGTTTGTCTGTCATGATCCTACCAGTCCCAGTGGGACCGTGATCTTCTATCAGAGTTTGTCTGTCATGATCCTACCAGTCTCAGTGGGACCGTGATCTTCTATCAGAGTTTGTCTGTCATGATCCTACCAGTCCCAGTGGGACCGTGATCTTCTATCAGAGTTTGTCTGTCATGATCCTACCAGTCTCAGTGGGACCGTGATCTTCTATCAGAGTTTGTCTGTCATGATCCTACCAGTCTCAGTGGGACCGTGATCTTCTATCAGAGTTTGTCTGTCTTGATCCTACCAGTCCCAGTGGGACCGTGATCTTCTATCAGAGTTTGTCTGTCATGATCCTACCAGTCTCAGTGGGACCGTGATCTTCTATCAGAGTTTGTCTGTCATGATCCTACCAGTCCCAGTGGGACCGTGATCTTCTATCAGAGTTTGTCTGTCATGATCCTACCAGTCTCAGTGGGACCGTGATCTTCTATCAGAGTTTGTCTGTCCCAACAACCATTGCCACCTCTATTATCTCCCCTATCACTCCAGTCATCACCACTACGACCTACCCGGTCAACTCTACCTCCGCCTCTGAAATGTCCCCGGTCGCCCTTGTCACAACCTTTAATTCCACTTCTTGACCTATCAAATTCCACTTTGTCTCCCTTAATAACTCAGCGAAACAGCCATCTTTACCCACGTGAATCACGGTTTTCTCGAGGACCCCAAATATCATTCCATTTATTAGTCCCCACGAACAAGCAAATCTAATTGTTTTTCGACCTCCGTAACTGGACCGAATCATACACCTGTCTTGTGAGTCCTTGTCGGTCATGGTCTTATGATTTCTGATCAGTCCAGTTCTCACTGTGTTAATCTCTTTGTCCCTGCGTAACTCCGTGCAGGCTCGGTCACGAGAAACGTTTCCCGTGCTGTGTTCATAAGCATAACTTTTGTCCGATAATCAAAACAATGGCCCGTCGAGCCAACGTCAGTTTTTTCTGTGAAAGTAGTGAAACCACTGCAGCGGTTCTCATTTTGTTTTTCTTCTAATATTTGCCCTTTAGTTTCCCCCTTTTCTTCCTTAAGTTTACTCTTTTCCCTCGCCAGTTTTTCCCTCATTATATTCCTCCATACTCACTAGCGAACTTTCTACCCTTGTGTGTCGCTTCTCCATTCTCCCATTTATCCCCTGTCGCTGTAACTCGACCGATTTTTACCACGTTTTTATTAACTCGTTTTCGTTCCTGTTTGTCTGTCCACAATTTTTCAAATCTGCCAACGTAAAATTAAACAACTTTTGATGGTCCTAGAGATCTCAAAATTTTACCACAGATAGATCTTGGATGACAATGCATTGTATCAAAATTTCAGATCGATCGAATGTACCGTAATTAAATTAATGCATATTTTAGTTTATCTTTATATAAGCATATGTACCCGCCTGCTGTAGTTCAATTTCACGTGTCGATTTCACCCCGTGACCTCATCGCTTTGTTATTAAACGTTGGGCTGGCGCTGATGAGGTGTTTGGTAAAATAAATAGAAGTAAAAAAATATTTTAAAAAATCAGGTTGTTATAAGTGGACTAAAAAGAATAAAATAAATAGAGGTAAAAAATAAGATTTTTAAAAACCACGTTTTTATAAGTGGAGTAAAAAGAAGAAAATAATTTAAAACTTATAAGTTCAAATACTTTCATTTAATATAACTAAAACGTGGGGCGGGTGTTTGGTATAATAATTAACAATTTCTAATTGAGAAGGGAAAAGAAATATCTATAAGTGAGAGAATGAGTGATCTGCATATGTTAAACCTCTTAAGCCCCCCGCCCCACGTTTTTTAGTCATATTAAATCAAAGTACTTGAACTTGAAGTTTTAAATTATTTTCTTCTTTTTAGTCCACTTATAAAAACGTGGTTTTAAAAAATCTTATTTTTACCTTTATTTATTGATGTAATACCCAACAAAATCAGCTGCCATATCTGGTCATTGCCGAGATAAAAAAAATCTGCAATAATATTACCTTCACCTTTAATGTATTCAATGTCAAAATTGTATTCCTGTAACATCAACGCCCACCTAGAAACTCTTGAATTTTCAATTTAGTCGTATTTAAGTATTTTAACGCTTGGTGATCACACTGGAGCGTAAATTTTGCCCCCATCAAATAGTAAGATAATTTCTGAATTCCCCATATTATGGCGAAGCATTCCCTCTCCATTGTTGAATATCTAGTTTCCCTGTCGAAAAGTTTACGACTAATGTATTTAACTGGGTGAAGTATATTGTCTCTCTTCAGCATCAAACATGGCCCCAATCCCTTCGTTGACGCATCTGTACGAACTATGAACGGTTCCTCAATGTCGGAGAGAACCAAAATATGGTTATTTGTTAAATACTTTAAATAACTTTGAATTATATCCAATGCTTGTTGGCATTCATTAGTCCAATATATATTAGTAGGTTTACCTTTCTTTGTAAGGTCTGTCAATTGTTCTGTTAACGTTGAAAAATTAGGTATAAATTTATTGTAATATGAGATCAGGCTAACTAGTCCCCTTACTTATTTCTTATTTTTGGGTCGTTATATTTTCAACACTTTGTTTATAATAATTTATATTCTTCATGTCCGATTTTAAGAGGCCCAACCCAATTCTATGTCAGAGAAATTCGATTGGTTCTTTACCTATTTCTAACTAAGAGGGTTTAATAGTGAACCCTGCCTTTTTAAGAATCTCTAAAAACTCTGTAGTAACTCGTATGTAACTCGTATATGCGTTTCCCAGTCGTCTGTGTATACACACATGAAATTAAGGACCTACCTGTTTTACTCCTTTGAATAATTTCTTGAATTTTATTGAACGTTTCCGGTGGGGTGGCCAATCCGAATGGCATAAAGTTAAATTGATATAACCCATCAGGGCCTTTGCTTTTCTCCTCAAGAGGTATTTGCCAAAAAAAACATAACAAAGATAACATAACATAACATATGACATAACATAACCTCACACACACACAGCAGAGGGTACTAAGACATAACATAACCTCACACACACAGCAGAGGGTAGTATGACATAACATAACCTCACAAACACAGCACATAGTACTTAGACATAACATAAGCTCACATACACAGCACAGAGTACTAAGACATAACATAATCTCGAACACACAGCACAGAGTACTAAGACATAACATAAGCTCACACACAGCACAAGGTACTAAGACATAACATAAGCTCACACACAGCACAAGGTACTAAGACATAACATAACCTCACACACACAGCATATAGTACTAAGACAGAACATAAGCTCACACACAGCACAAGGTACTAAGACATAACATAAGCTCACACACAGCACAAGGTACTAAGACATAACCTAAGCTCACACACAGCACAAGGTACTAAGACATAACATAACCTCACACACAGCACAAGGTACTAAGACATAACATAACCTCACACACAGCACAAGGTACTAAGACATAACATAAGCTCACACACAGCACAAGGTACTAAGACATAACATAACCTCACACACACAGCACATAGTACTAAGACAGAACATAAGCTCACACACAGCACAAGGTACTAAGACATAACATAAGCTCACACACTGCACAAGGTACTAAGACATAACATAAGCTCACACACAGCACAAGGTACTAAGACATAACATAACCTCACACACACAGCACATAGTACTAAGACAGAACATAACCTCAAACACACAGCACAAGGTACTAAGACATAACATAACCTCACACACAGCACAAGGTACTAAGACATAACCTAAGCTCACACACAGCACAAGGTACTAAGACATAACATAACCTCACACACAGCACATGGTACTAAGACATAACATAAGCTCACACACAGCACATAGTACTAAGACATAACATAAGCTCACACACAGCACAAGATACTAAGACATAACATAACCTCACACACACAGCACATAGTACTAAGACAGAACATAACCTCAAACACACAGCACAAGGTACTAAGACATAACATAAGCTCACACACAGCACATAGTACTAAGACATAACATAAGCTCACACACAGCACAAGGTACTAAGACATAACATAAGCTCACACACAGCACATAGTACTAAGACATAACATAACCTCACACACAGCACATAGTACTAAGACATAACATAACCTTACACACAGCACATAGTACTAAGACATAACATAAACTCACACACAGCACATAGTACTAAGACATAACATAACCTTACACACAGCACATAGTACTAAGACATAACATAACCTCAGACACACACAGCACAAGGTACTAAGACATAACATAACCTCACACACAGCACATAGTACTAAGACATAACATAACCTTACACACAGCACATAGTACTAAGACATAACATAACCTCAGACACACACAGCACAAGGTACTAAGACATAACATAACCTTACACACAGCACATAGTACTAAGACATAACATAACCTTAAACACACAGCACAAGGTACTAAGACATAACATAAGCTCACACACAACACAAGGTACTAACACATAACATAAGCTCACACACAGCACAAGGTACTAAGACATAACATAACCTCACACACAGCACATAGTACTAAGACATAACATAAGCTCACACACAGCACAAGGTACTAAGACATAACATAACCTCAGACACACACAGCACATAGTACTAAGACATAACATAAACTCACACAGCACAAGGTACTAAGACATAACATCACCTCACACACAGCACAAGGTACTAAGACATAACATAACCTCACACACAGCACATATTACTAAGACATAACATAAGCTCACACACAGCACAAGGTACTAAGACATAACATAACCTTACACACAGCACATAGTACTAAGACATAACATAAGCTCACACACAGCACAAGGTACTAAGACATAACATCACCTCACACACAGCACAAGGTACTAAGACATAATATAACCTCACACACAGCACATAGTACTAAGACAGAACATAAGCTCACACACAGCACAAGGTACTAAGACATAACATAAGCTCACACACAGCACAAGGTACTAAGACATAACATAACCTCACACACACAGCACATAGTACTAAGACAGAACATAACCTCAAACACACAGCACAAGGTACTAAGACATAACATAACCTCACACACAGCACAAGGTACTAAGACATAACATAAGCTCACATACAGCACATAGTACTAAGACATAACATAAGCTCACACACAGTACAAGGTACTAAGACATAACATAACCTCACACACAGCACATAGTACTAAGACATAACATAACCTTACACACAGCACATAGTACTAAGACATAACATAACCTTACACACAGCACATAGTACTAAGACATAACATAACCTCAGACACACACAGCACAAGGTACTAAGACATAACATAACCTTACACACAGCACATAGTACTAAGACATAACATAACCTTAAACACACAGCACAAGGTACTAAGACATAACATAAGCTCACACACAACACAAGGTACTAACACATAACATAAGCTCACACACAGCACAAGGTACTAAGACATAACATAACCTCACACACAGCACATAGTACTAAGACATAACATAAGCTCACACACAGCACAAGGTACTAAGACATAACATAACCTCAGACACACACAGCACATAGTACTAAGACATAACATAAACTCACACAGCACAAGGTACTAAGACATAACATCACCTCACACACAGCACAAGGTACTAAGACATAACATAACCTCACACACAGCACATATTACTAAGACATAACATAAGCTCACACACAGCACAAGGTACTAAGACATAACATAACCTCAGACACACACAGCACATAGTACTAAGACATAACATAAGCTCACACACAGCACAAGGTACTAAGACATAACATCACCTCACACACAGCACAAGGTACTAAGACATAATATAACCTCACACACAGCACATAGTACTAAGACAGAACATAAGCTCACACACAGCACAAGGTACTAAGACATAACATAAGCTCACACACAGCACAAGGTACTAAGACATAACATAACCTCACACACACAGCACATAGTACTAAGACAGAACATAACCTCAAACACACAGCACAAGGTACTAAGACATAACATAACCTCACACACAGCACAAGGTACTAAGACATAACATAAGCTCACATACAGCACATAGTACTAAGACATAACATAAGCTCACACACAGTACAAGGTACTAAGACATAACATAACCTCACACACAGCACATAGTACTAAGACATAACATAACCTTACACACAGCACATAGTACTAAGACATAACATAACCTCACACACAGCACATAGTACTAAGACATAACATAACCTTACACACAGCACATAATACTAAGACATAACATAACCTCAGACACACACAGCACAAGGTACTAAGACATAACATAACCTCACACACAGCACATAGTACTAAGACATAACATAACCTTACACACAGCACATAGTACTAAGACATAACATAACCTCAGACACACACAGCACAAGGTACTAAGACATAACATAACCTTACACACAGCACATAGTACTAAGACATAACATAACCTCACACACACAGCACATAGTACTAAGACATAACATAACCTCACACACAGCACAAGGTACTAAGACATAACATAACCTTAAACACACAGCACAAGGTACTAAGACATAACATAAGCTCACACACAACACAAGGTACTAAGACATAACATCACCTCACACACAGCACAAGGTACTAAGACATAACATAACCTCAGACACACACAGCACATAGTACTAAGACATAACATAAGCTCACATACAGCACAAGGTACTAAGACATAACATCACCTCACACACAGCACAAGGTACTAAGACATAACATAACCTCACACACAGCACATAGTACTAAGACATAACATAAGCTCACACACAGCACAAGGTACTAAGACATAACATAACCTTAGACACACACAGCACATAGTACTAAGACATAACATAAGCTCACACACAGCACAAGGTACTAAGACATAACATCACCTCACACACAGCACAAGGTACTAAGACATAACATAACCTCACACACAGCACATAGTACTAAGACATAACACAACCTCACACACAGCACATAGTACTAAGACATAACATAACCTTAAACACACACACAGCACAAGGTACTAAGACATAACATAACCTCACATACACACAGCAGAGGGTATAAAATGGTCAAAAATAGCAAGACGTACTTTATGGACCGCCTACTAACAGCTGCGTAGCCTTTGGAGGGGTGTCCAAATTCGAAAGTCCCACGGGCCGCCACTGTGGGGGAGGGGGGAGGCAACCAAAGGTGTGTCCGAATTTTGTTTACATTAAAAATTACAATCTACCTGTTACTGTGACATCAAGAATCCAAGGCATGACTCTTAGACCACAGAAGTATAGGAATTGCTGAATTTTAAAAGAAAATCTTATATCAGAAGCTTGTAAGTGTTGCGGTTTTATGATCCTGACACTTCCATAATTAAAAGATGTACGAGGATATTTTATAAACAATATTTACAATCGACAAGTATTAAGGAACTGTATAGAAGTTTAATTAATGGTCCCGTGACCGGCCAAAAAAATCTGCGTATAGCGCTAAGAATTGTGAGGTAAAAATCACTTCAAAAATAATTTGCCCCCTGCCTCTAGAAAATTTTCTGCGGGCGCCCATGGGGGGCGGGTAAAAAAAATCGGCCAAAATTGCGCGACGTCATTTATGGACGGCCCCCATTACAATTCTACATTTTCGTCCATTAATACCTGCCCTATAAAATATATAAATTTTTAAACAATAACCACATAAAATTAAACAATTGTTAACAAATTACATTCCCTGGTGCAATGGAAAAAATGTATGCCGGTCCGAAACACTAAAAAAGTTTGAGAAGCGCTGTGCTATTCCCCCCCCCACACACACACACACACAATCACTTACAAAAAGCAACTATTACTCGTGACAGGCAGACTTTAACAATAACAAAATATCAGGTGAACTGATTTCACGGCGTTTGACCAATCACTACCTAAGATCGTTTTGTCCGAATTGCATTCTGGTTGGTAAAGTTTTATTTCCTCTTGTGTTACTTGTGTTAGCAGACGGATTCCAGTTACGGAGATGGCGTGCGCTAATGTGGATGTGAGTATTTCATTTTCAGTTTTTACAATAATTACTTACTGGTGTCTCTTTACAGCGATTAAATCTTTTACTTTTACTAAAGATTTAAATTGAATTTATAGGTTACAGATATATCAGTGAATAGACACTTTTATTGGACTTTTACTTTCGAGGAATATTGCATGTGTTAGGTGTTTCAAGTACATGTGAGTAACTCATAATGTTTGAATGAATTACGGTAAGGGGTGTGTCACTTTCAAGTACACACCACCCCAACACACTTTCCCTTACTGTGTATGGGAAGGAAGCTTACTAAATTACGTCACCTGAGATAATAGATTGTTTGATAAAAGAAATACAAATTAGATGGAGGGATGAAGTGGCATAGTACTAATTCGAAGAACCACTCAAGTGGTTTCTGAAACTTGGACGAGAGGCTGAACAGAAGCATTTCTAGAATTTACACTTTAAAACATTGCAACCTGGATCTGGAAAGCAAGTAAATGGGGAACATGTTGGAAGAGAAAGGAGAAAGGTGATAGTCCACTGGGTCCCTCCAACCCTGCCTAAGGAGGGAGTGGAAGAGATGCTCTCCTTTTTGAGCAGAGACAAGGTAGAGGCATACCCTCGTAGAGGCATACCCTCGTAGAGGCATACCCTCGTAGAGGCATACCCTCGTAGAGGCATACCCTCGTAGAGGCATACCCTCGTAGAGGCATACCCTCGTAGAGGCATATCCTCGTAGAGGTAGACCCGACCGGTGAGCGGTTATGTACAGACCGGGCAAAGAAACAAGTGTTCCACACTATATTTACTTAGAGTGTGGACGAATAAAGGATAAGAGAATATTGCTTTTAGTCCCTGGTAGAAAGCAGGCCTGCTTTTTGTCCAGGTCACAGGAGCACTGGACCAGCGAGTGCGGCAGACAAACATCAGCAGGAGATGGGGTGGTGGAGAAGACAGGAGACGGGGTGAGGGATCACAAAGACAGACCAGGTATCCCAGTGACCACGCTGTTGGCAGCCGCTTTAGCGGCCCCCGTTACAGTCCCTATGGCGGTCCCAGTAGTGGCCCCGTGACTGTCCCCGCGGCGGACCCAAATAGTGGTTCAACGACAGAGGCGGTGCCGGGACCCACGAGTGCCACATCCGAACCCCCTGAAGAGGAGGGAGGCTGTCACACTAAAACGTCTAAAAAGAACATCAGAAAATAAAAAGACATCGGGAGAAATTTCCCCTAAGAGACGGTCGTATGCCGATGCTGTCTCCAATGGGAGTCCTCCCAGTACAAGCGAACCACTCCAGAAAACATGTACATCAACTAAAAGGCATTTTAAGACGAAGATTTAGAGTAGGGCGAGATCAAATACAAGAAGTATGACTGGTTCTCCCAGGACGAGTCAAAAGACGAAAAGTGATTAAACATTTATTCATAGTGTGTTTTTAAAAAATTAAAGAAATGTAACTTTTTAAAATAAAATCTATTAATATCATGGCCAAGAACGTTTCACATACTCGGAAACGGTAGTAGAATGCGGTCAAGCGTAGCATTCTCAAACAAAATAACATTATGTGATCTTGACGCTGAGCCCCGAGACACGAACATAACAAACACTGAGACTACACAGCTCACACTTCTATCATAACAAACACTGAGACTACACAGCTCACACTTCTATCATAACAAACACTGAGACTACACAGCTCACACTTCTATCATAACAAACACTGAGACTACACAGCTCACACTTCTATCATAACAAACAGAGACTACACAGCTCACACTTCTATCATAACAAACACTGAGACTACACAGCTCACACTTCTATCATAACAAACACTGAGACTACACAGCTCACACTTCTATCATAACAAACACTGAGACTACACAGCTGACACTTCTATCATAACAAACACTGAGACGACACAGCTCACACTTCTATCATAACAAACACTGATCACTGAGACTACACAGCTCACACGGCTATCACTCAACAACCCATTTAATACGTTTCGCCGCAGCCTGCGCCAATGCGATTTCAGTCGTGTACGGTTAGCGGTGGTCGAGTGTCAGCGTGCTCGACTGGCGTACCGATGGTCACGGGTTCGAATCCACGAGAAGGCAAGGATTTGATCCCGGGGCCTAGGGCGTCCCTGAGTCACCCATCTCCGAATGGGTACCTAACACTAGTTAGGCGGCTGGGTAATGCGTGGAACCCACAAAGCCGTGGCCTGTGAACGCTGCATCTCTTGCCAAAAGATCATCTGTCATGGTCTGTGGACGCAATTATCTTCTGCATAGAAGGAGCGTCTGTATAAATAAGATAAGATAGATACTCTATGCGTCACCGATGGTTTGTTTCATTTTATTAGTAATTCGACCTTTCCATTCCACTATTTTATTAATAGCTTATAAAACTTTTTATTCAGAAGAGTTTCAACTTTCGTTGTGTGCAATTTCGAAAGGATTAGACGATGTTAAGTGTATTTTGTTCTTGTTTTTTCAGTTTAAAAAATTTGTAAAACAAAAACAGCCGATCAAAATGGCTTCATTGAGTACTAATCAATTAAATTTTCGATACTACAATTTACTATTTTTGTGTAAATTTTAGAGTATAACTATTTTATTGTTGAATTTTTTTTAAAAACCTGAAACATGTCATGGGGAAAAAATTCATAACTTGATAATTTCTGGAGCTACTGCAATGAATCTTTCACCAGTTGTTTTAGAATATTTAGATATATAATATATATTATATAATATAGTTAATAGTAAGTAGTAATACTCATTTGTAATAAATATGAACTTGATGGGATTAATTTTACCTGATTTATGAGCTGGTGAGTAGAGCAACAACAAAAAAATGTTTCTCCTTTTCTTTACATAAACTATAAACATGCAATAATATCCCTTCCCTAAAGGTTTTTTTGGGGTAATTTTTTCTCACTTTTTAATAGTAGAAACATATTCCTTTTTCAATTACATGTACCTAAATTTTAAGATGCATCATAATATTAATATAGTTTTGATAAATAGCAAAGCAGAGTTTTTCAGTTTAAAATTATCAGGTGGAATGGATTTTTTTACCTTAAATTTTACTGCGTACCCTTGAAAAAATTGGGACGTATTGAATGGGTTGACTTGTACAAATAAAGAACAACACATTATTAACCTGGTTAAAAAGCACAAGATAGATTTTATTTTTCTACAGGAGACAAATAGAGCAACAGAACATGACGCAAATATGTACACAAAGACTTTATAGAGGAAAAGTAGTCATTTTAAGCTTAGGGAGATTTAAAAGGGTGGGAATATTACAGACATCCGATAGATGGGAAATAACACATAAGGACAGGGATAGCGATGGAAGAATGGTCACCATGAACATTACTGACAAGAAAGATATTAACACACTTGTTAACATATACGCCCCAGCTAAAAGCAAGGAGCAACCATTGTTTTTCCAAAAACTAGTTACCAAAAAAAAATGTTATTTTAGGAGGCAATTTTAATTCTATAACGAGCCCTCTAGATACAACCAACCCCAAATGGAAAGGAAAATACTAGAAGTTAATACGGGGATAGAAGTATTACAATATATAATGGATACTTATAAATTAGTAGACACATACAGAACAATTCATAAAAGTGGAACAGAAACAGCATTTAAGAATAATATTTTAACACTCAATCAAGGTTAGATAGATTCTACATTACAAATACAGACACAATTAATGAAGCTAAACATGTTCCAGAAACCCTAAACTTTACAGATCACAAAGGGGTAAAAATTAAACTTAATACTATAAAGACCAATATCATTAAAAAATAAATTCCCGCATTTGAAATTTAACAATGCACTTTTAGAAAACGATCAGTACACAGAGATAATTAATAAAATAATTCAGCAATACAGCATACTACCAATTAAAAATATTGGCCAACACTTGGAACTTTTAAAATCTACAATTAAACACATCACACAACTCAGCTACACAGACAAATCCAAAAAGAGAAGATGAACTAAACGTACTAATATCAATAGAAAAATACAACAACCCACAATATCATGCTATACAAGAATTAGAGGCAGAATTAGAAACAATACAGCAGCATAAATATAATGGTGCCCTAGTTAGAAGTTAAATACTCACAAACTACACAGAAGCACCAACAAAACATTTCCTAACAATAGAACAAAACATACAAAAATGTATACGATAAGCCAAATAATAGACACAGATGGAACAACACAAACTGACAACAGAGATTGTAGGAAAATTTGAAAAATACTACACACAACTTTTTGCAAATGAACAAACCGATTCAGATATACAGGATCAGTGAACAAATATTACGAAAGCACTACAAGAAAATCAAACCAAAGAAATGAACAAATGTTTTACATTACAAGACATTAAATGGACACTACACACCATGAATAAAAACAAAACACCTAGTCCAGATGGACTAACGACAGTTTTACAACTTCTTTTTTACAACACTAGGCCCAATACTACATGCAACTTTAGAAGAAGCTGACAACAACATGTAACTACCAAATTCAATGAACACTTCATACATCACACTTCTACCAAAGAAAGCACAGACAAAACAAAACTTAAAAATTACAGGCCCACATCAACACAGATAATAAAATTCTTACCCAAAAATTAGTCAATAAATTAAAACCACATATAAATACAATGTACTCTTATTCATGTCAATCAACAATACAGCATTAAAGGCATGGACATCAGCAACCACAATCATTTAATCAGAGACATTATTCAATATGCAAATGACAAAAAAATTCAAACATGCATATGATCACTAGACCAGGAGAAAGCTTTTGATAGTGTTGATACTACATACCTTCACAAGATAATAAAACACAACAAATTAGGGGAGTATTTTTGTAATTGGGTTAAAATTTTATACAGGGAACATGTTAGCCAACTGTTAATAAATAATATAGTATCAAAAGATCAGTTAGACAAGGGTGTCCATTAGGGATCAGCTGGGTATGGTTTTTTTACTATTTGCCGAATCCGGATAGTTTGGCCCTAATAATTGCCGGATCCGGATTCTGGATACGGATATCTCCACATTTAAGTGTAAGATCTAATAGGGTGTACTTAACTACTTTATATGAAGTATTTTATACTATTTATTAAAATATTTATTATCCTACAAATGAAGAGTATCTGCTATCGACGTTGTTACATTGTAAAAGTCAACGGTGAACATTTTACAATGAACTGAATGAACAAACTTGAACGAAGTTCAACGAACTTAGTAGAGTGTACCAAGCGAACACCGTTGTACTAAGTGTGTAGTGGTATGTGCAAGAAGTCGTGACCTAGAACCGTAATAAAACTTATTTTATTCAGACAATTTAAGTTTAATATGCTATTAGTTAACTTAGTTTGTTATCTTATTTAGTAAAGTAATATCTATACTTTTTAACTTAATATATTTTTCTCGTATTGAAATTGATTCTTTTACTATATTTTGCATAGATTTGATGGATTTAAATGGATCAACGCTTGTTAATTTGTTTATTTTGTTATATATTAATAATTTAATGTATAACTTAATTTTTTAATTAACTTATTTTGTATAATTATTATATTTACAACAGACTAGAGTTTTAAAATTTTAAGACTGAATAAGATATAACACGTGAGACAAGCAAAATTTTTATTTTTAAATTCGCAAATCAAATCACAATTGCAACTGCCATTTAAAGTTCAGCGGAAAAAAAACAACAATGAATATAAAATTATTACAATCATATTCTAACTTATATCATATAAGTAAAATGTTTAAATTTGAATACTGAATTGAAGGTATTGAAAGATTAACTACTGTCAACGAACTAGTCAATGACAAAGAAATTAAAAACTAAAGCCAACTCTCAGCCTGTCCCAGTTTCCAAGGCTCCTGTTTAACCATATAGTCATAGTATAAACTAATACTTACAAATTAACTTAAAATTATTTTTTTTAAACATAAAATTAATATATCAGCTATAACAATGAAAATAATTTAATGACATGAGTAAATAAAATAGGTACTAGTTAGTAAATCAAACTTTGTGTTGTTGAAGAAAATTCTTGTTAAATGTACTGATTTCTGGTTATTGTTTTTTTTTAGCTTTTAATATTTTGTATGTAATTGTTTAAAAACTAATTAATATTAATCTAATTTAATTTAAAAAATTATTTACTAAATTGATATCCGGATACTATTCGGATCTGCCATATGTATTTGCCAAATCCGGATAGTGGCGAAAATCCCGATATTTAGCATATCCGGCATTCCGGTTATTTGGCTGTCCCCTAGTGTCCATCTCCCTATCTGTACATTAGGGTGATGACAAGACAAAAAAAAATTGCAATCTTTTACCATCAAACTGGCGACAATAGGGATCTTTGCTTTGAAGTTTTTTAGCAATTTTTATTTTCATTTTCTGTCCTTCGTTTCTAGACACCCGACTGACTTGGAATTCGATCCAGTCGTCGTTTCTCGCTATTAAACAGAAAAGTGACGTTTCCAAGAATTTGACGGTTTGTCGGCATCGCGTGAGATTGTTTAGCTTTTCAACAAATGGAATCCTTGGATTCCTTTTCTGTTTATAAGATGAGGGTGGATTCTTCCTCCAAATACTCCTGTTTGATTTTACACTTTTGCTGGAATTTTTATGACATTTTATTTATTGTTTAAAAGTGTTTAAATATATTGCACTTTTCTTCCTCTCTGTAAGACTTGCAATCTTGCACTGAAAATGAGGTAGTTTATCAAAAATATTTCATCATGTTGTAAAATATTCCATTTCATTGACATATATTATATACATGTATATACAAAAAAAGTGTATATATTATATATGCAACTGAAACAGAAAATAAAATATGTAACAATAATAAAATAATTATATAGTTTAAAGCCCAATAAGTATAAGGTTTTCTTTAAACATCTGCCACAGTCCTGTAAGAATTTCCCGTTTATTGCGATCAACTGGTTATGAATGTCAACGGCGGTCCCAAAATCAAACATGCCCAGAATAACATTATTTATTGTATTTTTGGCTGCTATATTTGTGTTTTTTTTCTATTCATATTCTAATTTAAAAAATAGACAACTAAACCTAACCCAGACCCTAAAACTAAAGCCTTAAATAATAAGGCTGTTAACGGTTAACCGGTTAATCGGTTAACCGGTCCTCAGATCAGGACCGGTCCTATTTAATCAGGATCGGTTAACCGCAACTTCAATAAGCCCCCGCAACTTCAATAAGCCCGTAATAGATTTTTACCCCGAAGTTCGTTTTTGTTGTGTTGAGCGACGGTGACTTCAAATCGCTTTCTCCCTATTCCGGTATCTAAATAATATACACGTCATCACTATTAGTCTACTTCGCCTACGGTTAAGGAATGCTTTTATTAATTTTTTTTAATTTGCCTAGTTGTGGAGGCACTGTACGAGAGCTTGATGTGACCTTTGACCGTGAGTGAACTCAAAGGGACGGGGGGAGGGGGGGACAAGTTACGGAGTTTCCTAGTTAGGGATAATGAGGATGGTGGTGGGGGGAGGCTAGAAGGCTTGACAGGTCTTTGATGTTTATTTAAAAGGAAGCCTCTTGCTTTGTCATACCAATACAAGACCGCGAGAAGAGAGAGACACCTTCCCTCCCCTCCCCCACTGTTATACATCTACAGTGGGTTGGGGAAGGAACATTTTTTCTTTTTAAATTGAGTCAAGAGCATGCCTTGGGAAATGGCGAGTGTAGCTCAACCCCACCCCATTGGGTGGGGGGGGGGATCGTCGTGTGCGCGGCGCAATTCAATACTTCTGGCAAGTTGACGAGTGAAACATAATATGGTACTGTATTTAAATAAATTCCATCTTATTATCACTGTTTACTCCGTTTTATCAGGACTTAGTCGGTATATTAGCTTATTACCCGGAGTTAATTTTTTGTTGTGTTACGGCAGAATACCAGAGCCAACACGCGGAGCGACCGTGACATCAAAATCAAAGCATTTTCTTAATAATAATAATATTCTGGTCTATAAATATAAAAATACACGTCATCACTGTTTGTGGAGTTCGCTAGTGACCGATTTTTAATTTAAAAAATGTATTCGCTTAGTTACCGAAGTATAGTACCAGAAGTAACAGCGCTGAGCAAGTGGGCTGTAACTCACCAGCAGAACTGGCGAGGCGAATATTTGATGCCTTCAGCCTTCCCATGTTGGTTCTAAAAAAAAATAAGGGAAAATAGGGACCAGACAGTAAAAAGGGCTTTTTAAAAAAATTATTAACCGGTCCGCAAAAACAAATTGACTTAACAACAATTGATAATATGCCATTTTAATTCTAATATTAATTGAATATCATTACAGTTTAATTCTTTGTTCGGAATTTTGTTTGAATTCGCTGTTTTGACAGCAACACTAGAGTCGGTACATCACGGGCTCTTTGATGTCAAATCAAACGACGACGCGATGGGAAAATTTGATCCATTCTCTTGTTGGTTCACTAAACTTAGTATAAATTGTATAAATGCGGAGTGGCTAACCGGTTAACCGGTCTTTTTTTGAAAGGTTAACCGGTCCTCAAAATCGAGCGGTCTTAACAACCTTATTAAATAAATACGTAATTGGCTGGCTGAACACTGATTAATCCGCAATACAAATGACTGTGATTTTGGGACCGCCGTTGACAGGATTGCCTGAATCGGTGAATGTTAAACAAATGCGGAAAATGTATTTATATATAAATAATATTGTTATTGTCACACTGACTTTAACTTTTAGGATAAGAATGGTTAGGTAAAAGCAAAGAGAACGGTGCGCTCAATAAATGGTATTTTTGCCTGTTATATTTGTTTGTTTTTTTCTATTTTAATTTTAAAAATAGACAACTAAACCTAACCCAGACTCTAAACCAGGGGTGGGCAAACTTTTTAGGGCGAGGGCCGCATTAGTAAGAAATGAAATATCAAGGGGCCGCACCTAATCAAAAATTAGCCTCGCATCAAGTACAAACATCCATCTTCAACATATATTTATTGATTTTTTCGATATTATCGTAGGCTTCAGAGGGCCGCAAAAAACACCGTAGTTTGCCCACCCCTGCTCTAAACTAAACTATAACCTTAATTGCGTTTTTAGATAAAAATAATTGCACTTAATCTCTTTTCAAGTATAAAAATACAACATTTCATTCCTGGAAGAACGCGCTCTGCCATGACAATGTAAATAGTTGAGCGCACTGTTCTCTTTGCTTTAGCCCTATTTTTTATTTTTTTGAAGTATAGCAAAATAACATCTTAAAATGACAAATAAACCAGTAAACACTACAACACTTGCCAATCGAGCGATAACACTAGCAAAAGCAAAAGCCGCCCTTTCCGGAAGTCAACTGAAGCTTCTCTCACTAAGTGAGGAGTTTCTACATTCTATGATTTCAATCATTACTAAAAGGAGTGTTATCGCAGCGCGAAATTTTTGACTACAAACTATTGATAATCTAAATGTTTGTTTCAAGACCAAAAATTTTTCACGGGAAGAATTTGAGATCCACATCTGTTCGGACATGGTAATAGTAGGAAGTGACAATTGAGAGGCTAAAGTCTTAATAGCCCACAGACATCAATATTATTGTCTTATCAATATTATGGATTAATAAAATCAAAGCGCGTGAATGATTTCCAATGGGTAAAATGAATTGCTTATATACCTAAGTCATAACTCATTCGCGTTTGTAACAGCTTGTTGGCGCAATCAATACAATAAATGTGCCAACCGTAAGTACTTAATTTTCATCAGCCTTTTAGCCTATGGGCTATTAACACGTTCACATTTGGTTGGCCTATGCCATGATTGTTTATAACTATTTTTTTGCCAATGAAGGCCTGAAATATTTTTAATTGTTTCGCTTTGTTCATAACTAAATAAACAGTACCCTTCTTAAATGTGTAGGCGGCTAATTTATATATTATCTATCCTTGTATAGGTCATATCTGAGGATCAGCCCGACCATGCAAATCCCCAATTGGGTCTCACTGATCAGCGCATAGCTGCCATATCAGCAGCCGCTGCTAATTTAGCACAAAAGTTACCTCCCTTTGAACCGAAGTCCCTGTCAAAGATCAAGAAACGAGAAAGGGAAGAAATAATGGTAAGTATAAAAACAGTATGCAAATTTTAAAAACAATTTATTTATACAGCTTATAAACAATTTTAAAACTATGGTCAATTAAATGCTTTAAGAATTTCATTTACTAATGGAACATTTGTTTATGAAAGAGATTTTCTTATAATTATAATTTATTTCATATTAACCTAAATATTTATTTTATTTTTATTTTTAAATACTCATTTTTAAAATTGAATCATTGATCCCTGTTTGATTAGACCATAGAAAAACATCAGCACGTTTGAATTCAGATTTGTATATTGAAGGTTTTGTCAATGAAAAATTGCATGTGTCCATTAATCTGATTTTTTAGAAAAATCAGTAGTAGCAACGAGTGTTTGGTCAAGTAACAATATTCAAGCAAAACAATTTTTCAAATTTCGCAGACAACAGTAAATTACTCAGTAAAATCAACATAAAAAATTTGTACATGACTTATGATTAATTTAGTACAATGTTTTTTAATCCCATATAAAATGTTCAGTTGATCATGATGATGGATTTGGATGACCCAAATCGTTTGGCCCGTCTACGAAAGCAGTCGGTAATCTACGGCAGATCTAAGAGGAAAAATGAAAGGCCCTTATCAATGTCCGAGGTATTTTTCAAAATGTTTAATTCTTTTTAAAAGCTCCTTTCATTCCCGATTCCCCATTTAAATTTTCAATGATTAAGGCTTAAGTATGAAATATTGTTGATTTTTAGGTTTAATAATAAATAGTTTTGTGTTAGTGTCGTACAAGTAGAGCTTTCAATATTGTTGTAAAAAGCTGCCCGGGTACCCGTCCAAAATTTGAACGGGTACCCGGGTTACCCGTTAGAAATGCAAAAAAATTTTCACCGTCATGCCCGCTATTAGCCTTTTTCTTTATTATGAGAACGCAAATTTAGATGTAATGACTCAGCGATGTGAAAATGATAACATCGAAATACTACTATAGTACAGTGGTGGAAAAACAATGAGCAGAGGGGCGCCAAAGTGATTTTTTTTTATGGGTGGTAGGGGGGGGTAGGGGAAAACAAAGTCTTATAAAGATGAAAGGGCGGTAATCGTATGGTGACAAGGCGGTTATTTCTAGTTCATAACTGACAACTGTGGTAATTGACTAAACTTTCCGGGACCTTCACCTACTTAGTGGACCCATCCCTCAGCATTTATGTTTGTTGTTATAGTGTGAAGATCATTCAACGATTGAAATATTATTGGGGGAAAAGAAGAAGAAAAAAAAGAATATAGCAGGTGTTTTTTTAAAAAGTATGGTGGGGATAGGAGTGGAGACGTGCGTGAGTGGGGGGGGGGATTAGATAAACAACATTGGCTCTTATCAATCGGTAGCAAAGATGTGCGGCGTATTTCAAAGACAAAGCCAAGGTCATTTCTAGCCCTTCCTAGTTATCGGTGTTGTGTTCTATTTTGTGTCTTACTGAGTGCACCCATCCCCCCACCCCCAAAGCATTTATTATTTTTTATTATAGTGAAAATCGTTAAACGAATGGAATATTAATTTTTTTTAAAAAAACAAGAATATTGCAGGTGTTGTTTTTTTTAAAGTATGGTGGGGATAGGAGTGGAGACTTGTGTGAGGGGGGGAGAGATTAGATGTGCGGCGTATTTCAAAGCCAAAACCAAAGGTCATTTCTAGCCCTTCCAAGTTATCGACGTTGTGCTTTAAATGATTTTTTTTTCATGTTCCAGGGAAAAAAAGTGTATCAAAATACAGTGTAGTTTGTTGGGACCGTATTTTATTTCCGTTTGACATTTATTTCCTTTTAAATGCAGTTTTCATGTCAAACATATTTCACAGTATATATTTCAAACCAAAAATGTTAATTTGATAAATTATTCACGAGCCGAAATGTGAACACAGAGGAGCCGCAGTTCGACCACTGTTGGTAAAGGACATTGCAGTAGCCTTTTCGCGGGTACCCGGGCCGAATTTTACTACCCGGGTAATTGCTCGGCAACGGGTACCCGGGTACCCGGGTACCCGTTGACAGGTCTACGTACAAGTGTAAAATTTTTGATCAAAAGCATTTTAATTAAGGCTAAGGTACTTGGATAAATCATTTTTCACATAGTGAAAAATCTTTGCGGAGTTATATGCCCCTTGTTCAACTTTTTGTCCACTTTAAAATGTAAACAATGTGTATGTGTGTCTGTCACGAATGACCAATTTCCCCCCTTAACTTGTGAGCTGCGCACGGTGGTGTGTTTGGTGGTTGTATTAGTGTCATTATTTAGTCGGTGCGAAAGAGTTGTTTTGTTGACGTCAGGAAGATGTGTATGGAAGGAAGGAGATTTTTGAGTATATAATGTGTAGTTAAAAAGGGTTCGGCCATTAAATCTTGTTTCTGTTAGCAGTGCCCCACTTATTTCTTGTGTAAAGGAATTTATGAATCTGGGAGCAAGCGATCTAGATTTAAATAAGAGGACGCTTGTGACAGTGTCAGAATAATTGCATTTTTCTGTGTGATAGCATGATTAAATTGGATGTGGGACATATCTTTTTAAAGATAATTGGATGCTGAACATTACTATGTTGTCCATTTTTTTGGTGCTCAATTTCATTAGTTGCGTTACAGTATAGTAACTATTTAAAATAATATAAATATCTCTTACAGTCGCCAGGACACGCGATTTTAATGATAGCCACTGTTTTCGGCATCCAAATATCTATAAGAATAGACAAAGCGGTGGTCGAGCGGCAGCGTGCTCGGCGGGCGTACCGATGGTCACGGGTTCGAATCCATGTGAAGGCAAGGATTTGTTCCCGGGGCTTAGGGCGTCCCTGAGTCACCCAGCTCCGAATGGGTACCTAACACTAGTTAGGCGGCTGGGTAATGCGTGAAACCCTCATAGCCGTGGCCTGTGAGCGCTGCATCACTTGCCAACAGATCATCTGTCATGGTCTGTGGATGCAATTATAAGATTATTGATAAGTCCCATCAACCTACCCCAAAATGTTTTTAAAGATTTTTCAAAACACACATGGTTTTTTCCTATTTTTCAAAATGGCCAAAACTTCCTTCTATGTACCTCAGCCAATTATTTTCAAATTTGTTCTAAATAAAATTTGCAGATTTATTTCTCTTGTTTTTTATAATAATAAAACTAATGCTTTGTAACATTAATTTGAAGTGATTAATAGTTCTAATTAACACTATAAAGTCCTTCAATTTTTACCACAAATCTTTACCAGATTTGGGCTAATGAGGCCTCAGCCCAACTGTGCAACCTTGTACCTGATTTGTTAGCAAGGAGAAGGGAGTTGTTTAACTTGGCCCGTCAAGCCGTAATGGACAGTGGATATGGTCAAGGTCACTGGAGGTACAATCTGTAAGGGAAAACAACTTTTCATTAAGACTTTAACTGTTGTCACTTAACCCCAGTATAACAATAAAATTAATTAATAATAACTAATTAGTCTTAATCTTGAAGTAGTTGAAGTCTCTAGTTAGGAATATTTGACGTATGTCTGTAAAGTTTTATGAGGCTCCACTATTATGTCAATCTGGGAATATATTCTTTCTGCAGAGGTGCACAGGGTCAGCCCAAAGAAGAAAGAAAGGACACCATCAATGAAGAAGAGAATTTAAATTTAAGTGACTTCCAGGTATGATAAAAATATACATAAGCTTAGCGAGTTCCTAATGTAATAACACACATCCTCTTTTCTTCCATGAATTTTTTCTTTTGGAAGCCTAACAATAAATAACGAATTCGCTGTGTTAATCACAGAATTTGGGAGCCATAGAATTACAGCGACTTAACCGATTTCGCTAAATAATGAATCGCGACGGGATCTATATATGCGTTATCAAATTTAATTAATCCATTTAATTCTTTTCTGGTTATTAATCCAATAAAAAAACAAATTATTTTAATCCATATAATATTTATGTTTCCCTAATATTTATGTAAAAGGGTGAAGATGATACCGAGGTCATAACTCTTTCAAGAGAGCTCTAAATTTCTTGCATGGGTTACCATTATTTTCTCAGACTATAAGATGTAGTGATAAATTATGCATAATGTAATGCATAATATTTTTGGTCTTTCTTTGTAGAAATCAAATTACTTTATTGAGTGGTAGAATGTCTAGAAAAAGACCGATTGAGCTTATTTATTTAGATATGTCTATTAATGACAGTTTTTTGTAAACAAAATTATGTTGAACTTTTAATAAATATTTCATTATTCACACAGCACCATTTTAAAATATTACTGTGCTAATATATAGAAATGTTTAAACTTTTTAGTCCATACATTTAAGTGATGTATCACACTTTATAAATATGAAATTTTATTTCAGGAGTTGTGGGAAGAAGACCACTCTACACCAAGGAAATCGATCAAACAGGACAACGGTGAGCCTTTTATTATGTTGTATAAATTCAATGTCATCCCTGGCAGTCAAGGGGAATTTTAAGGGGCTTTACATGTGTCGTCATACTTTACTATTATAAAGATGGTTGCAGCTTTATATATCCTCTGATAAATTGATGAGATGCATCTCTGTTGTCCCAGCAAGCCAAACAGCTAGTCCAGCCTTGCCGAGCACCATTAGTTAGATTCAATTTTTGGTCATGGACTTAGTGGTATCAAGAACTGAATCATTTAAACTCTGTTTAACCTGCATTTTATTCGACAGTTTCTTTTGATTTCAGTTTCACTGACTTAGCAGCCATCAAGTTTCTTTTGTGGTTTTGATGATTTTTAATCTCATACCAAGTTTTTCTTCTTCAAATAATGAACATTACAATTTTTTGTAATATTTTTTTTTAGTTTTTCATGTTAGGTTATTTCTAAAAAATGTACTAAGGATACATTACTGGTGCTTTTTGTTTTAAAATAAATTATCTCAAGTTGGGCTCCATCAAGCTGTAATACCATATTTTTATTTTAGTTGAGCTTATTGTGAAAACTTCAGTGTTTTATAATCTTACTTTTTCTTGAAAATCAAGTTGATTTTAATATTTACTTCAAGTCCCTTGTAACTTTGCGTGACACAGTTGTTCTTATTTCCAGAAAGGGATTTTTTATTGGAAACTCCTCAACTTGATTACAAGAAGGAAAATTGTGTTCTTAGAAATAGGGTAAATATGGAATTTATTTACCATAATATCTATCAGTTATCTTCATTCTTAAAAAAGAAATCAAAATGTGTCAATAATATAACATAACTGGCAGGTAAAAACATTACTGTTTCTTCCCATGAATTTTTAACCACTAGTTAAAACTCTTAGCACAATGTAAGCAAATAATTTATATTTAAAATGATTTTTGTCAAAGTTATGATAAATCTAAATCACTTTGGCATAGAAACCCTATATTTTATAGTCAGTACCAGCAACCTAATTATTTGAATTCTTAAAGGTGGCTGCCCTAGATATTCAGCTGTCCCAGTACAGAAGAAAATTGGCCTTAATTGAAACGGAATCTTTGGGCAGAAGGCCTTCAGGATTGCTAACTTTTGATGGACATGTAAGTTTCATTTTATTTTAAAATTAATTTTGTCTTAAAGAATTCCACAAGTGTAGGCTCAGAATAAGAGCCATAATCTCCCGACATGTGTCAGTGTCTTAATCACTCAACATGTCGGTGGGATGGTGAGTGCTGACAGCATAAAATATCCCTGAACTTGATGAATTATGTAGTCTTTAAAACGCTGTCACTTAAATAATATTGTCTTTTGTTTTGATGAAAGAGTCCCAGTTTAAAAATGAATTAATTTGTTGTGGGTAGAACTTTTTGAGTTGTAGTATTTCAGGAGTGAGAAAAAGAGAGCATGCTGGGATTAAGGTTTATGATTTATTGGAATTCTAATTAAATGCATGACATAAATGTATATTGTCAAATAACATTGTTCAATGACTGGTAACTATTTGGTAGATAAAGACTATCATTTGTGGAATTTTTAAGAAACAAGTTTTTCTCTTGAACAGTTTTGTGCAAGGAACTGAAGCTTTCATTGAATTATTTATAGATGTGTACATGTTATCTGCGTGCTTACTAATGTGTAAAGTATCCTCACTCCAATTTAAGCTTCTTTCACAAAAGTGACTTTAGGATAAACTTGATGTGCACTTAGGCTCACTTGCATGACTTATTGACACATACATCTATGTATTTCTCTTCTTACAAAGGCTTTTCAATGCAAGGATGTCTGTGACTATTTTTTAAAATCATGCATAGGCCTTACATCCTAAAGTCACTTTTGTGAATGAAGCTTAAAATGGACTGAGGATACTTTACAAATTAGTAACACACCGAGAAAATGTACATATCTATAAATCCTATATAATAAAAGGCAATTTTCTGTCCGGTCATCGATTGGTCCCTCAAACTCCTACAGACTCCTGCAACCAATCACTAGCGAAGAAAAAATTAAATCTCATTTACATATTAAACGACGTTCAAAACGAGTTATTTTTGGTGCAGTTTTTTTCCAAGAGTTTATTTTGAGCGATTTGTAGTCAAAAACTTTGTTTTTACAGGTTATTTATTATAACTATAATGTATAGTATTTTTGACGTGATATACATGTATGGGCGGTCGAGACGGTGGGTCTCTCGACAAACCGCAGTGGTGGGGATGTAGGGTCTCTGGATAATCGGTGTGTGTGTAGGGTCTCTGGACAAAGCCTCTGGTGGAAACTACGACTGGTGACATTTCATTTTCAATTTGGAGTCAGTTGGTGTGGATGTTGTGATGTCCTACCATGAACTTCACAGGTCACCCTACACTTATTCCCGTCCTTGGACGGGCTTTGTTGCTATTAAGTAATAAAATGAAAGCTTCAGTAATACTCCCTAAAATAAATTAATTTGACAAGCAGCACCATGAGCCAAAAAAGTTGGGTAATCATTAATACAAAGTAAAAATTTTCATCATTCAGGTCCTACCAGAGTTTCATGCAAAGGCCTACGATCTTGAAAAAGTAACTTTCATTTTGGCAGAAGGCGAGAGAAAAATCCAAGTAAGCTGCTGCTCATTTGAACTCTAATTTGTTTGCTAAAAAACTGAATCTCTTATCTTATCTTATCTGTTACAGACGCTGCTTCTATACATAAGATTATTGATTCCTATGCTTATCTATGATTTGTGTCTAGTCCTTCATTCTAATTAGAGTTTTAAATTTTGATAAATTGCTGGCTTTCCTTGTGTAATCTCTTGTGCCAACATTTCCCTACAACCTCTGTAATTCCTTAATCTCTATTTAATTTTTTATATTTTATAGAATTTTTATTTGATCATTTATAAAGAGCTAGAGAGACTTACACTCCTCTCGAAATAACCCCTTGGGTTGCACCTCAAAATAGCCTCTGCTAACTAAAGTCCAACTCCTGGCCTTCTCGTATGACTTGTAACCAAGTCTGGCGGATCATGTTTCAACTGACAGGAGAAGGGGTCAAGGCGGGCCGCTGGAGCCTTAAAACCAGCCGCTTCGGGCAGATGGGGCTCGTAAACCTTGATAGGTAGCTCATCTAGGAGAGGGAAACTCCAATCTCAAACCTAGTGACAGAACAAATCGATGCGAATTGGCTCCATCTTCGAGACACTATTTACAACACCTCTCTTGCCGTCCTTGGGAGGAAGGAAAGAAAAAAAGCAGATTTGCCCACTATAATTAAATCTCAAAATTTATTGTTTTATTTAATAGAACTCATATTTCTTATGCTCTTTTGTTCTCTATAAAAGCCGTATGGCAGTCCAGTTTTGTATCGTGACATATTTATAGCTTAGATGTTGATTCAAATGCCATTATTTGTTTTCATGTTTCTGAAATAACTCACTTTCATTAGCCTCCTCCAATAAAAAAAAGCCATCCAAAATAAACTTTGTCCCAGCTTTTGACAGTGACTTAAACTTATTTTAATTGTTTATTGAGTTTATATAATTCCTTTATTAATTTTTGTTTTTATTTGTCTTCTTGTTCAGAGGCTACAGAGGGATAACGACCTGCTCTCAGAGCACTTAAACAGATCTCAAGGTAAAAATACAATTTACAAAGTTCTAGAAAACCTATGGTTATTTTCATTTTAAAACTAAGAAAATATAAGTTAACTGTTTTTTGTTTTTTTTTAAATTAGATTTTGGATTATAGATTTCATTATTGCTAACTTAAACTAAACTGATACATGCTAATTAAACTGTAGAGAACAGTAAACAGGAAGAAAAAGAACTAAAGGAGAAGATTATTGAACTCAAGTGTCAGGTCCTTCAGCTTCAGGAGGAAAAATCTGTAAGTGCAGCAATCATATCTATTCTAAATCCCTAAAAGTCTATCGTCTTGTCTTATGATAAATGTTTGGGAAAATGCCATATATGGTTTCAATGTTTACTAATCCCACATTATTTCCGAAGTCGTACGTTTTTGTTATAGCGCTGGTATTATATTATTGTATTATATTACTTTTCTAACTAATCACGGTAAAGGCTGCTTGTAAAATGGATATCCAGACCTTGCCTGTTGAGAGCCAGCCACAGCTTGTTGAGTCTGAGCTGGTTCAGCTCAAAGAGAAGGTGGCAGGTGTCGCCGAGACCCATCATCACACAAGGAAGGAAGTCACAGAGTACATGCAAATGTTTGACACCTTGATGAAGAATACTTCATTACAGGTAAGCTGTGTCCATTACAGGTGTCAGCAAAACTGGGTCTGTGGTTTTTGGGGATTAAATTTTGTAATCTGTGATCCACACGGCTTACTTAGGATTACTGTAGAAATACTTCAAGGAAACTCTCTGTATTGTGTATGTTTTTAATTATCAAATATTATCCCTGGGGGATGAGAAAAAGTAGAATCAGACATTTTCACATCACCACTGTCGACACTAGGTCTCTTGACCCACATGACAAGAGTATCACTGGGACTATGCTGAAGACATTCTTCTCCAGGAGACGTGTTAGTCGGACAGGTGGTGAGGGTCGCTGATCTTGCTCCATTTGACTACCAGTCTATGATGGATATATGATGTCATCCTATATAATAAAAGGCAAAGTTCTGTCCCGTCATCTATAGCGATTGGTCCCTCAAACACATATGACTCCTACAGCCAATCACTAGCGGAGAAAAATTTACATATTACGCGGAGGTTCAAAACGAGTTATTTTTGGTGCAGTTTTTTTCTGTCATAATTCAGTATGTTGTTCCCATCTTGAAGTGATGCCTGCCGCTTATTCCAATGACAATTCTGTTAAATGCTTTTTCTTTGATGGTCCTGGGGGTTAGTGGCAAGAGTTTTAAGTGTTTGTTTTTTGTTGCTGTTATTGTTGTTTCTTGTTGTTTATTTGTTGTGGTTGTTGTTGTTTTGTGGTTGTTATTGTTGCTGTTGTTTTTGTTTTGTTGTTGTTTTTGTTGCTGTTGTTTTTTTTGTTGTTGTTGTTGTCCACATCCCTTGCCTTGCGACGACAATGTCCTGCAAACGCTTCAGCATAACAACTACCAAAACATAGCGTCCATGAACTTCACAGATCACCCTACACTTATTCCCGTCCTTGGGCGGGCTTTGTTACTAGTTTGTACATAATATTATAGATGTTTAGGAATATTCAGAATGCAATGCAATGTTCCCTCTAAGGCTCAAAGTTAAAAAGAACTCGTGTCCAAAGTTGCACAGCATCCATTTTTTGTACAATATTTTACAAAATTTGTTACGCTTTAATTCTAAACTAATGTGCAACGTCTGTCAGATATCTGTGCAGCCATGCAGCTGAAGATTTATGTGTACATATAAATAAATTAATCTTTATGTTTTTGAAATACTACCAACCTCTGGTTGCATGGAGCGGTTTGCAATTATTTGTATCTTTAAAAATTTTATGGTGTCCCTTTGTGTGTTCTTAAGATCCAAGACGCTATAAGAAGTACTGACGAGAAGAACAAGGACCTGGTTTTGAAGTACTCGAAAGAAATGAAGCTTCGCAAGGCGTACCACAACCAGCTGGTGGAGCTAAGAGGTTGGTGTTGTCTCTTGATGAGGTTTATTTGTGTTGATAGAGATGTCAGACAGACTGTCAAATGTCAAGTATGAAACAGGCGTGTTTGTGGCGATTACATTGTTTGAGCACGGGTCCAGAGCGACTGAGTTTGGAGAATGCGTGCTTGTTTAGCGAGTGCTAAAAATGTAAGGAGAAAGACTAATAAATTTTGTTTTTACACAGACCACGGACTGATGTACTGAGTGGCTGGCTGTTATATTATAAGAAAGTCTGGTTTGTGTCATCATAGTTTGGGGCACATGTACAAACTTGTTGAAGTTGGCCCACTTGAGAATCATGCATATTGTTAGGAGAGTTGAGCTTCTGAATGTCATCACTTGACATGCTGTTACCTTGAATGTCATCACTTGACATGCTGTTACCTTGAATGTCATCACTTGGCATGCTGTTACCTTTAATGTCATCACTTGACATGCTGTTACCTTGAATGTCATCACTTGACATGCTGTTACCTTGAATGTCATCACTTGACATGCTGTTACCTTGAATTTTATCAAACGCAGAAGTCTGTCCTCCACTGTATTCCCCTCTCCATGTTAATTGCCTTACTAAGTTTTTCTCTGCTAATTAAGTGACAATAACTTTTAAAATTTGAAGGAAAATAAGAATGGACTTCAGATTGTTTTTTTTTATATCAAACTGCAAAGTCAAACGCATAAGAGGAAAGTGGATGAAATTTTTTTTAATGTGTTTTAATGCAAAAAAAAGTTCCCCCTTGCCGCCCTCCCCCCACCAGTTTGTATGCATTGTTTAACACAAAGAAATATTTCGGCCCCCTCAGTTTTGTGTTCAATGATTTTCAATGTGAAAACATTTGTATCTAAATAAATAGTTGCAGCATTTGAAATAACACATCATGCACAGAGCCGTCTTTACACCATTTTGGGCCCCCGGGCAAAGAAAGAGTGTTGGGCCCCTGGGCAAAGAAAGAGTGTTGGGCCCCTGGGCAAAGAAAGAGTGTTGGGCCCCTGGGCAAAGAAAGTGCTCTCACCGTAGGAATAAAAAAATGTTTGATAATATTAAAATTAATGTATTATTTATTTTATTGTCACTATACTAATTTCAACAAAATTGTTAAGACATGCATGCTGTACAGCTGCAACTATAATCAATATTAAACATGAAAAACAGAGAAAAGAGATTCTATTTATATGTTTTAGTATTACTTATATTTACAAAAACAATAAAAAAAATTACACACAACAGATATTTACATTTGTTTTTTAAATAATAAGCACCATAATATACACCATCTATTAGTAGCAGAAGAAGATTCTTTCTTAGACAACAAGCGACATGCAAAGCAATACGAACGACCTTGGGATGGTGAAAAGAGTGCCCATTTACATTTTAAAATCTCCATTCTGTAATTCACGTTTGAGCACATTGTCAGTTAAATACCTTGCCGCCATATTCGCTACGCCAGCTGTTTTATACAATCTGCGTGAGTTTTAGTTACTATCATGGTTCTGACATGAGGGCCCACTACGAATCCAGTAATCTATTGTGTTAGTGTCATTAATGTTCCACAGCCCCAGATCTGTCTCTTTTATTGCAAACTCCTTTACTGCTACATATACAGATGTGGGTATTTCTCTTGTAAAATGTCACTAGAAGCAGCAACAGGCACAGGAGGTATATCTGCTGAAACTGGTTGATTGGTAGCAGGAATGTATGTAGATGTGAAAGCTATATCTGAAGGAATGGTATGAGAATGTATGTAGATGTGAAAGCTATATCTGAAGCAATGGTATGAGTATGTATGTAGATGTGAAAGCTATATCTGAAGCAATGGTATGAGTATGTATGTAGATGTGAAAGCTATATCTGAAGCAATGGTATGAGTATGTATGTAGATGTGAAAGCTATGTCTGAAGCAATGGTATGAGTATGTATGTAGATGTGAAAGCTATATCTGAAGCAATGGTATGAGTATGTATGTAGATGTGAAAGCTATATCTGAAGCAATGGTATGAGAATGTATGTAGATGTGAAAGCTATGTCTGAAGCAATGGTATGAGTATGTATGTAGATGTGAAAGCTATATCTGAAGCAATGGTATGAGAATGTATGTAGATGTGAAAGCTATATCTGAAGCAATGGTATGAGTATGTATGTAGATGTGAAAGCTATATCTGAAGCAATGGTATGAGTATGTATGTAGATGTGAAAGCTATATCTGAAGCAATGGTATGAGTATGTATGTAGATGTGAAAGCTATGTCTGAAGCAATGGTATGAGTATGTATGTAGATGTGAAAGCTATATCTGAAGCAATGGTATGAGTATGTATGTAGATGTGAAAGCTATATCTGAAGCAATGGTATGAGAATGTATGTATATGTGAAAGCTATATCTGAAGCAATGGTATGAGTATGTATGTAGATGTGAAAGCTATATCTGAAGCAATGGTATGAGTATGTATGTAGATGTGAAAGCTATATCTGAAGCAATGGTATGAGTATGTATGTAGATGTGAAAGCTATATCTGAAGCAATGGTATGAGTATGTATGTAGATGTGAAAGCTATATCTGAAGCAATGGTATGAGTATGTATGTAGATGTGAAAGCTATATCTGAAGCAATGGTATGAGTATGTATGTAGATGTGAAAGCTATATCTGAAGCAATGGTATGAGTATGTATGTAGATGTGAAAGCTATATCTGAAGCAATGGTATGAGTATGTATGTAGATGTGAAAGCTATATCTGAAGCAATGGTATGAGTACCTGCCGTTGCACCCGTGATGAGCCACGATGTTAATTTTGGAACTTTACTTATACTTATTTTCCCTTCTCCTCTGCAGATTTCCTCCTCTTTTGTGATCCACTCAAAACATTGCGTTTCATTTCCGATAAAAGGATTATTAATCTGGAAATATATATTAGGTTTAAATAAATTATTTTTGATTTACAGAATGGTAACCAACTGATGAAGCATGCTATAATTAAATTTGAACCAATGCATAGTGCTACAGTATTCCTAAATAGCTATACTGTATCGTGACCTACATTTTTAAACCTGCGCGTTAGAGAGCTTTCACTTTCGTCAATTAAAAAAAGTCAAGGTTGGAAGTGATTGATAAACTTATAGGGCAAGTTCACATAAACACAAAATTGAGATTTTTATAAAATACCAAATTTTATACGGGTTTTACGAAACCCTACAACATATTCGCATGGGGCCCCTATGCTCGTTGGCCCCCGGGCAATTGCCCAATGGGCCTATGCGGTAAGACGGCTCTGATCTGCACCTTAGTTGCTTGCATCAAGGGATTGGAATCTTAACATTTTTAAAATAAATTTTCACAAAGAATTTTATTAACGTGCAACTTCTCTAGGAAACATTCGTGTTTACTGTCGTATAAGACCTTGCATCAAAGAGGATGGCCAGACAGTATCCATAATAAACACCGATGCATATGATGATGGCCTTATTTTTATCAACACAAAATCTGGCAAGAGTCAACAATTCCAGTTTGATAGGGTGTTCAACATGGACATGTCTCAGAGTCAGGTAGGTCAGAGACATTCATGTTCTAAGGCTGTTTATCAATTAACTAGCCAAAATTCAGGTTGATTTCTTTCTTAATTTTACCTATCTGGTTATGTGTGAGATGTTAACTTTCTGTTATTTAGGACTAATACATCCCATAACGAGATATGTTAGAATCTTAATGTGCATACCTTGAACAACCTATTTTGTGCTTTCCTCTCCTCCCCTTAAGGTATTTGAAGAAGTTTCATCCCTCGTTAGATCTGCTATCGATGGATTCAATGTTTGTATTTTTGCCTATGGGCAGACAGGTTCTGGCAAAACTTACACCATGGAGGTAAATTATTATTTACATTTTTAAACATTGTTTTTAAAAAATTCATTTTTGCTATATCTTTTTCGTGTCGTGGGATAAAATGAAATACTTTTATTCTATCAATATTTGGTTATAAATACATTATTCCCGACACATGCTTGTAATGACAATGAGTAACAGTCAGATTATAGCTCAAAAACCCACCCTTCTAAATTTTGGGCTCAAGCTGGTGTTTATTTTGTAAAAAAAAATATTTTAAAACTGCCTCTCTCACATAAATATTGGTTTCCTCCTTAGGGCCCATCCAGTGACCCAGGAGTCAACAAAAGAGCACTAAGTTTACTCTATGAGGAAACTAAGAACTCATCCTGGAAGTATACTATTGTAGCCAGCATGCTGGAAATATACAATGAATCGATCAGGTCAGATCATTTTGGGAGCTTGGATAGTACAAATAGTTTTATTTCCTTGATAGGTTACTAGTTACAGTGACGATTTTGAAACCCCTTGTGTTTGAGTCAAATATTTTTTATTATCAGTTAACGGTGTTGTTTTTTTCATCCCATAACCTTGTGGTCGTAGGGAGTTCTGATATTTCCATTAGAACTTTCTCAGGGCTTAACATTACCTGCTGTCTAAAAATATATGCTAGGATTGCTTTGTAATGCCCCATTAGTTCAAGTTGTTTGAATAAGTTTTATATATTTCTCTGAGATCCTTTAAAACTTTCTATAACTTCTGTTTTATAGCATACTGACTAGGTCATTGTTAAGAAATAATTTCTTCCTGATCCACTAAGTAAAGAATTTTTTTTTACATAATGTGCTAATGTGCATAGCTACAAATCAAACTAATTTTGTTTAAAGTCAATTGTATTACTGTGACTGATTGTCACTAATGTTCCTTTCACTGTAAAAATTCCCTAGGGATTTATTAAACCCAGATTCTCAGGCAGAGAAACTAGAGGTGAAGATGAAGCCCGAAGGTGGTCTGCATGTTCCTGGTCTTGTCTTGGTGCCTGTCCAGTCTCTGGAGGAGGTCAATGAGGTATCTATATTTTTAAATCATCAATCACTTTTTCTTTCATAAATAATAAGTTGAAAGGGTTTTCCCAAGGTTTTCTAACATTTCAATTTTATACAAAACAAGATGCCTACCCAAGCCTTTTTCACACAAATATATTCCAAATAAAACATATTTTAACAAAAATATATGATCCTATATTATGTTTGTCCTTAAACAATAATCTATATATTTAATTCACCAAAGCGAGTATTTGCAAATGAGCATGACGAATGACCCTCGCTGGGGTCGACCAAAGTCTCAAAGACCAACAATGGTTCTTGTGTTGTTCCTTCAAGCATAACATGAGATTTGTAGTGTAGTGGTTATCACATCCGCCATACACACGGAAGGTCCTTGGTTCAAGCCCCAGCGAAAACATTATTTTTTAATTTTAAAAAATATGTTTGTGCCCGTTCCCCCACCCCCTTTTTTGTTCTTTGTTTTTTTGAGAACATGGCTGACCCTAGCTAGGGTCGGCCAATCACAGTTTATGATTGGCAATCTAGGGTGTTGAAGGGTGGTGGACTGGTAAATCTCCGCATTGTCAAAGTCTTGAGACCAACAATGCGGCAGTGGTTTTCCCACCGACGTTCACTTGCGTTGTTTTGATTTCTTCGTGCTATAGTTTGTGTCCGTTCTTTCCCCCCTTTCTTTGCACTGTCCATGAGCAAGTCTGCGGTGTATGCTACGCCGCGGAACGTATCTAGTATAGTTTTAAAAGACCAACCCATAGAGAAGAATCTCAAGGTCATTTCATTTATGTTATGTATAGATTGTGGCTTTTAGATTTAAATTTGAATGTCAACATAAGCTCAAATCTGAAACATACTTTATTGGACCGAATATAGCATGACCTCTCATAGAATACCTTGACCCCCATTTTTTCAAAATCATTTTTTAAGAAAAAGGAAATTAAAATGTAGGCAATTTTTATTTACAATGGAATTAATAACCCAACATTTTTCTGTTACATAAAAAACGGGTTGAATAATTTTAAGGCCTGGCCTATGTTTTTTAATAATGCAAGGGCCTAGCACTAATATAATTAGGTCAAGGAAGATGAAAACGAAACTTGTAATTTACTTTGTCATTTCATTTTTCACAAAACTTCATTGTATGGGAAACAAGAATGAATAGAAATGAATGTGTTTATTGAGGGTTCTTTTATTATTTTTGTCATTTTGTATGGTCTGAACACCTTCTTGACTTATTCCACAACCATAAAGCTATATTTGTTGTATTTTGAACAGATCTTTGAAAGAGGTCGCCAGAACAGGTCAACTGCTGCCACCAGTATGAATGAGAGATCATCCAGGTCCCACAGCCTACTCTGTGTGACAGTTGAAGGTTTAAACCTCCTGACAGGCAACAAAACTCATGGTCAGTTTGAATCTATTTCCACACATCATTTAGTTTTCATTCCATTCTGTATTGGGGCTTAGGGTGCAATTTTATTTTTTTAAAATTTAACTATAAAAAAATATTGTGAAAAGTTATATCAATGTATTTGATTGTATATATATACATATATATAGATATATGTGTGTGTGTGTGTGTTAAAGATATTATAACATAGTTTTTTTATGATCTTTTTCTGGGAAGGATTAATTATTAATCTAATTAATTTGTACATTCTTTGTTACTTTAACAATTCCCTAAACTCAAGACGAATGGATTATTTTTTTTAACAATAACCATGTTTTTAAGTTAATGGTGTGCAATAAATCTTGTAATTTGTGGTTTTAATTGTTCAGAACTAAAGCAAAAATGTGTGCATTGATGATTTCTAAAAAAAAATTTAATTTAATTTTTATTTCACCTGTCATTGATTTGAATGCCCTTTGAATTTTATTATTTCTTTTTTTAAAGCACCTAATTTCAAAACAATTGATCTAACATTTTAATTTTCTGACATTTTTTTTTCATGTAGACTATGTTCAAAAAATGCATTATTTTCTTTTGTGTGTATGTGGCCAGTAAAATATTTGAAATTAATATGTGAAGTTCCTTATTATTTGTTTATTGAGCTAATCAAGCTGTTATTGATATTGAACTAAAACTATTTAGGTCGACTTAATCTGGTTGACCTGGCAGGATCTGAGAGGGTTAGCAAGTCACATGCAGATGGGGCCAGGTTGAAGGAAGCTCAGAATATCAACAAGTAAGTTCCATAGTTGTGTATTTGATGACAGTCATGTGGTCAATATCCAATGTAAAATGGTTCACTTAGACATGATTGGTCCAAGTGATGGACTATATCATTTTTCCTATCAGCTTTTGGGTGTGCCTTTATACCCATATATGTACATTTTATAAATATTTCTATTTATGGGTCCCTTTAAACATACGCTAAATCAAATTTATCTGGCTCTTATTGCTTACAAAAAGTTACAATCATTAATAAATTAATGTATTATATGTGCAACTGCATTGTTTGAACTTTTTATAAAATCACTCATGACTCACTGCTGGTTGATTAGATCATTCTTCAAATATGTTTGTGTTATATTGCTGTTGAAGTTGGCTATAAATAATAAACACAACAATAAAATTTGAAGTTTCATAGAAATTCTTAATGATTTACTTAGTAATGCCAAGAAATACAGTTGTTTTTTTTCTTTTAAAAAGTCTTATTGTCAATGAAAATTTGTTTCACTAGATCATACACATTTAAAATCGTTTTATTATTGCAAAAGGTCTGAGATATATATATTTATGAGATCACAGATCTAATTTAATGTTATACAATTAACCAATAGTTTGACTGATCTCACCAGGAAACAAAAGCAACCTCCTGTCATTGGTTGCTCAAAGTTTTCTGTTTTTGATAAGTTGTCCCACTATGATGTTCTGTGATCTAAAGTTTGACCAATTATTTTTCTAGACAAAGATGACATTGTGGTCATTACAACCTCGTAGTCGTAGGGGATTCTAATGGTTCCATTAGAACATTCTCGTTAACTATTTAATGATGCTTTTTTTTCCCCCACATTAAGTTTTTACTAACATTTACACATTTCTTTTTGGGACAGGTCATTGTCCTCACTTGGTGATGTTATCTCAGCGTTGAAGAATAAACAAACCCACATCCCCTACCGTAACTCAAAGCTGACTTACTTGTTGCAAGACCATTTAGGTATGATATCTGTCATGTGATAAAAATATTCCTTTATCAACAGCCTGCCTTTACCTTAAATGTTTGTTTTTTTTGTGGCTTACATATTTATTTTGTGAAATTGTTTAAATTAACTTTACTTAAAACGATGTAATCACAGCAAAATGTTATCAAGTTTTTCTCAAATGATTTCTGCATAAGTTAATTTATTAATAAAAAGAAAAAGTACATTTACCAAATTTTGTGTTATTTGCCCTGAGCATCGAAGTTTCTAGTAATGCTTTAATGTCAGATATACACCCAAAAATAAATTAATGAGACTTGTTAAAAGCCAGTGCTTTCTTCCAGCCCAACACACTGGGACGCATTCAGGCACCTTTTCTCCACGTACTTATTTTTATTACTGCCTGGAATGATTTGTCACGTTGCATTCCCGTACCTTTGTTCATGCATTCCGGTACCTTTTTTTTTATAGAAAAAAAGCACTGTTAAAAACTATTCATCAGAGAGTTGGAATAAAGTTAATTATAGTATCAGTATTTTGTATTTAAATAAAAAGCTTTAATTTTAATTATCTTTGGACTCGGACCAATTATAAATTTTAAAGTTTTCGATTAATAAGAACAACAAATATATATATATATATATATATATATATATATATATATATATATCTTTATCGTTCATAGTTTTTTCAAAAAATGAAGGGCAGGTAAAAAAAATGTCCCCTTGAAAACAAAGGTCATTTAACTGGTCATTTTTTTATCTTTCATTCAAAAGAAACTATAATTAAAGCCCGAAGTCAATTCACGTAGCCAGTTCGGATATTCTGTTCACAACATCGACTAGGAATCTTGGCTACATTATTTCTGACATGTCTATCAACAACTTCATCAATCACATCTGTCGCTCTGCCTACACTGTCATTCCTCAGATCAGCTCAATCCGTCATTACTTAACAGTTAGTGCAACAAAAACTCTAGTCTGTGCTCTTGTACTAGCTCGTATGGATTACTGCAATTCTCTTCTGTCAGGTGCGCCAAAACAATGCATTGAAAAACTACAGAAAGTTCAAAATTCAGCTGCCAGAATGGTGCTCAAGGCAAAAAAACATGACCATGTTACTCCACTTCTTCACTCACTTCATTGGCTGCCTATACAAGCCCGTATTGATTACAAACTGGCCGTTCTCTGTCACAACTTCTTTTCGGACTCATGCCCATCGTATCTTACTGAAATTTTGTCGGTCTACTCACCCTCTCGACAGCTACGATCTTCTGCAGACACAGGCGTTCTCTCTGTTCCTAAGACACGCACCAAAACATTTGGTGAAAGGTCGTTCTCTTTTTGTGCAGCCAAACAATGGAATTCTCTACCATTACACACACGTAGCATTCAAACAACCAAGTCCTTCAAGACTGCACTTAAGACACATCTTTTCAAAATTTATTTTCAAAATTAATGAAACATTTCTTGTAGATGATTAACGTAGCGTATGTATAATGTACTGTAATTTTTGTGTTTGTTATGATATGAAAGTTAATTTAATACTTATAGGTATATTATTTCTTTCATGTAAAGCGCTGTGAGCCCAGTTCCTTACTGGGATACAGCGCTATATAAGTAATAAATTTATTATTATTATTATACCCTTGCATCTCTCACCTCACTTAGTTAACAATTTGTTACCGTAAATCTTTACCAGAATGTATATTTTACAAAGTTTATTTTATATTACATTGATAAAGTGTACTTAAATCAAAACCATTAAATTTCATCTCATTGATCCTTGATTTCAGGGGGTGATAGTAAGACGTTAATGATCCTCCAGGTCTCTCCAGTGGAGAAGAATGTCGGTGAAACCACTTGTACACTGACTTTTGGCCAGAGGGTCAGATCGGCTGAGCTGGGGGCAACTTCAAGAAAGGTTGACGATAGCAAGGTGAGCAAATGAATGGCAGAGCATTTCCTGCATTAGATATTATCAGATTTGTGGAATCCTGAATCACTAACATAATTTTCCTCTCATATTCTGGATTTTAAATTTATATTTAAAATGGTTTATAGTAAAATGGGTTTTATTAAATAAGTTAAAGATTGTATTTGAAAGAAAATTAATTATGATTTTTTGTTAATAAAAACAACAGATGTCAGTCTTTAAATGGAGTATTGATCATCTTTCTTGTTGGTTGAAATGACTTTATATCAAACTGGGCTTGGAGTCAACATCATAAGACATGCAGTGTTGATATAAAGTCAAATTATAACAAAAACTATTTATGAATAGGTGGGTGTAAAAAAATGATCGAAAGGGGGAAAGTTAATTTTTGTATTCCCCGTAATGTTATTAATGTAGAATATACACTTCCTTAAATTTCAAAACTATTTCACTCATAATATTCTTATTTTTCACTATTGCAAATGCATGTACAAGTATTTCTTTTTCTTTCAAATCCACCCATCCATTGATGTAGCCCTACAGCCCTTATAGAACTTTGGCCTGCCTCACCACCTCCTTCCACTTAGTCCTAATAAACGCCTTTCTTCAAGATTGGATGCCCAGTTGATGTAGATCTTTCCCTGGATCATCCATCTATCTAAGCCTAGGTCTTCCCTTGAGCCGTTTTCCTCTGGAGTTTTAGTAGTGCACCCTCTTTCCTCCTCTGTCATGTGTCATTCTTTGAGTTTCTTTCCCAGCGTAGTCTGCCCATTTTTATTTCTATTACTAACGTGGGATCCTGGTATAGACTGGACATCCTGTTATAGACTGGACATCCTGTTATTGACTGGACATCCTGGTATAGACTGGACATCCTGGTATAGACTGGACATCCTGGTATAGACTGGACATCCTGGTATAGACTGGACATCCTGGTATAGACTGGACATCCTGGTATAGACTGGACATCCTGGTATAGACTGGACATCCTGGTATAGACTGGACATCCTGGTATAGACTGGACATCCTGGTATAGACTGGACATCCTGGTATAGACTGGACATCCTGGTATAGACTAGACTGTTTGCTTGGTTCATCCTTTGTTGGTCCATATATTTCCCTGAGAACTTTCTTCTCCCATGTAGATAAGTTTTTCTGCAATAACTGTTTCACTCTACATACTCTTATTTTTAACTATTACTTATGCATGTACAAGTATTTCTCTTTTTCTTGCAAATCAATTCTATTAAAATGTCCTAAAAACTGGTATAAGACTAAATAAGTTCAAATTTTATGAAGCTGCAAAACATCTACATTGTGTAGCACAGTGCTTCTCAAAGTGGTGGTCCGCGGGCCATCCGCTGCCGGTCCGCAGATGTTCTCAAAAAAAGGACCGAAAAAATTGTCAGTGCAGGGAAAATGGTGCACCGGTCACTGGTGCAATGGAAAAAATTCCTGCTGGTCCGCAATACTATAAAGTTTGAGAAGCACTGGTGTAGCAGACACTTTATTATTTCTTATTTAATCAACTTTATTCAGATTGCAACCAACACACAGCTTACTACTCTATCATAAGAACACCCCACTCCCCCTTATACAACTGTTCTCCTCTAATGGCACACCCCCTCCCCTCCTGAACAACTGTTCTCCTCTAATGGAACACACCTCTCCCTCCTGAACTACTGTTCTCTAATGGAACACCCCTCTCTCCTCCTGAAAAATTGTTCTCCTCTAATGGAACACCCCTCTCCCTCCTGACCTACTGTTCTCCTCTAATGGAACACCCCGCTCCCTCCTGACCTACTGTTCTCCTCCAATGGAAACCCCTGTCCCCCCCTCAACTGAACAACTGGTCTCATTTTATGGAACACCCCTCCCCCCCCCTCAACTGAACAACTGGTCTCCTTTTATGGAACACCCCTTCCCCCCCCCTCAACTGAACAACTGGTCTCCTTTTATGGAACACCCCTATCCCCCCCTCAACTGAACAACTGGTCCCCTTTTATGGAACACCCCCTCCCACGTGGTTAAAAAAGCACTGCTTAAATGTAATAATTAAGTACCAATTGCCACACATATCAATAAAAAAAATTGAGAACTATTATGATTTCAACTACAAACATTATATTAAAAAAAGCTAATATTGTTTTCATAACATTTTTGCAATAATTCAAATATCTACTTTTGTAAAGGGAAATACAATGTATTCGGGATTTTGAGAGTAACATTTTCCCCAGATTAAAAAAAAACATTATTTGGAGACTAAAGTCTCATTAAATTGTGCTACACTCTTCAAATGATTTTTTTCTTTACATAAACGTTATACATGTAATTACTTTATAGGTAAAATAGATCCCCGAAAATTATAGTGAACAAGAATATTTTTTATTCCACATTTTATTTGTTCTCCCCACAGGTGACACCTACAATGTCAAGACGTCCCACCAATGAAACACCAAAGACAACCGAGACACTAGCCAAACACTGGTAAACTGGGAACTGATGCATAATCATGGAAACAAATATGTAGACTTGTTGAAGTTTGTAGCCCCAAATTAAGTAGTCTTAAAAATAAATATGCCATTTACTTTACTTGAAATGGCAATCAGATAATAAGGCAAATAGTGCAATGTTTTGGTGTTAATTGTCAATTACTTGACATAACTATGGCAAAAATGTGTTAAGCTAGTAACTCTACCCCCTAAAGCTTTATTAATAAAAGTAAATATACAGCTCAAAACACACTCAGTTCCCAATGCTAGCTACTCAATCAAGGAGAGATTATTATTGCTAGTAACAGCTTTCAAAATTTCAAATGTATTTCCACTGCATCTCAATTCATAAGTTGTTTATTTCATATTTGTTTATAGATGGCTGATAATTCAATTGGAAAATATAAGAATATTATTAAAAAGTAATGATTTTATCTTATTAGTAAACAACAATAATTATAAATAATGGTCTTTTCGAAACAGAAATTTAAAAACATACATTTTTTAAAAATGTTTGAACCTGTAATTGGGAATGAATTGTTTATCTAATATTTTGTGACATTAATAATATTAATAAGTTATGTAAAATAAATATTTAAAAAATACTCTTTCCTATCTGTATTAATGCACTCTTTATATGATCGCCATTAAACTTTTAGAATAGTTCATACAATTTATAGCAAAAACATTTAATGTCCACTTCTTGCATCAGGCAAGATGCTTTTTCATTGCTTGATTCATTTATAACTTTTTTTTTATATTAAATCACATCAAAAATGTATTTTGAAGTACAAGATGTAATATTACTGTTCATGAATTTAGTGAAGCAAATCGCAATTTTCGTTATGACTTATGCCAAAACATAATAAGATGTTTAAGTTTTACCCATGGATTTTTCTTAACTTAATGTTTTCACACAAAAAAACATCTGATCAAGATGCATGAATGAAGTTTAATGCATCGGTGAAAAAAGTTGATGGCACATTACATTTTGAAAATGTGCTAAGAGGGTCTTTAAAAGCTGTTCAGTTTTCACTTTTAAAACATTTAATGCAACAAAAGTTAAGGTTTTAACACTTACCAGTGTTAGTGGTTTCATCTAACTCAGATTATATGCATCTTTTGGAAAGGCATAATGAATGATTCTGTAATCTTAAAGTGAGTTAGACTTTTCTAATGTTTATATTTAATCTTATCGAAATGTATGACTTGTTTATTTTTTCTAAAATACTTTTTTTGCAGAATAAAACATTTTTATAAATTGTACGATTCAATTTGTTATAAATTTATGAAATATATCTTGAAAGAAATTAAAAACCACACATTTCATCTAAATAAATGTATATAATTGGGTAAAGATTTAGTTTATTTTGGCTATGCCTTACTAAAGTGTCTTTAATTTATTGCAATAACAATTTCTACAACTTTACTAATTTTCAAACCAACATGAGTTCCTAGATTCCTATTTTAAAATAATTGCAACGCAGCAGACATGAAAATAGTTATAATTTATTTAACGAAATGGAAGTGTAGTAATTGTTTCACTAATTTTTTTGTTCTGCTTCCTTTTCCTAAAATTAAAAAAAAATTTTTAAGTGAATTTAAGAATTTTTTAAAAAAACAAAAAAACAATCACACTCAAAAACTTCTTATATTTTGAACAGATCAGACTGTAAACTAGAAGAGGTGTAATTATTTTTAAATTTTATTACAGCTGAAACAAGGTAAAACTTAAAGATATATTTATTCTTTTTTTTCTTTTCTGTACAGCATTTACATTGAACTTCATTTTAAAATAAATAATTTCTTGTTGATTTGCCAATGTCAATACAAAATCATTGTTGGCATGTGTTTCAGTTAAGTTGAATCATACAAACGGTCAATCAATAAGCTTGTCTTTCAGTTCATTATTTTCATCTCTATTTAAGGATAACTCGTTGTTTTCTTTTTTTAAGCAACCATTTTTTTTTACAGAAGCTTTGTTACAAATAAAGTACATTGTATATACATTGTTTTCATTTATTTCCTTTTGTTAACAATCGGTGCTAACTTCAAATTTACAATTATTTTGAAAACCATGCAAAATTAATCGTAATCAAAGTGATATGATGCATATTTCATTTTTCTCCTGTGATGTAGCGTTCCAGAAGTAATCTGTATTTTACTATTTTCTGGCATCCAATTGGAACCTTGTTTTTGAATGTATGTTTTTCTTTATTCATATAGTATTACTGTCATAACATGTAGTAGTTATTTCATGAATGTTGCACATTGAATGCATTGATTATAATATGTCATATTTTTTTTATGTGAAGCGCTGTGAGCCCAGTTTCTTACTGGTGTACAGCACTATATATATTATCAATTTATTATTATCACACTATCAAATAACTACAAATTGTAGCTACATTTCATCAAGACACAAAGTAATGTTTACTGCTAATCTACACCTTAGTTTAGGTAAATTGATTGAACTTCAGGTATTTTCTCAAATATCATTTTTAAATTATGACCACCACCTTCCCACACAAACGCATGTTATATAAAATTTTAATGATAAATTGTTTGGTTAACTAATTTTTTCACATATTTATATTTTGAAAAATTCAAACGCTTTAGCCATAAATAATTTCAGATTAAAAAGTTGTTTTAGTGGGGATCTATCCTTTCCCATGACATTTTCCCCAACTGTAAATCTGTCGGAAAAAACAATTATATAAAACAAAAAACTAAACTTTTTCGTATGACGGCCAGTAGGAATTTTTCCCATTGCACCAGACTGGTAGGCCTACTGATGTGGTTTTCCCTGTACCGACGTGATGGTAAAATAAGCCCCTAAATGGCCTGAAGCCCCACAAGATAAAGCATAAATTTGATGTATTTTAATAATAATAAATTGATAATTTGTGTAGCGCTGTAACCCAGTAAGGAACTGGGCTCACAGCTCATCGAACCATTTTGATTAAGAATAAACTTAAGCCCTGCTGGCTTAATTTTCATTTACAATTGTCTTTATTTTGTATAAAAATGTTTATAATGGCAGCCATTGTTTTTGTTTCAACTGTTTTTAAGTTGACGGTGCATTTATACATTTATATATTTTATTAAATAGAACTTACAGCACATTGATGTCATTTTGTTTTCCTTTTTATGGCTGGTATTATAATTCGTGTACAAGATATAAAAATAATAATTATGGGATCAAAACATTTTTTTTTCATAGACTAATACACTAGTAGTAGTAGTAGTAGTAGTAGTAGTAGACGTAGTAGTAGTAGTAGTAGTAGTACGTTTCGACTAATGAATTCATCTGTGTGAATAATTTACTTATAAGAAGTCACCTTCCTACTATGAAAGCCCACATTAGAACAAAAGGTTACAACCGTGACGCTTTAAATACTTGTCCATAAGTTACCAAAATAGAGATTCTTTCCCTTTGAAAAAATTTCTAAGTAAATTTTGCAATATCAATAAGACTTTTAAGATAGTGCCCGCTTCTGAGTTGTATGTCATGAGAGAGATGAGAGACTCGACTATAGAAGTGTATGGTTTATACCAGGATGAAATCAAGATACCGAGACATTAGCTTCGGGAAAAGCCACATGTTAACGCTGACGTTTTGTAGTTACTGTAAGTTTAAATTTTTTGTTTATTTATTTTTGTTTGATTTTATCTAATACTAATAATCATAGGTATTCAAATGTGTATGTAGATTTAAAGGAGAGTAATAATTGAAATGTTTATGAGGAGATTTTACTATTGTATTAGGAGTAATTGTTACTGGGTGAACAAAGCAGATTTCTAGTAGACATTGGAAACTTTAGTTATGAGTAAATGTATACATTAACGATTCAAGATAATGGAGATTTTTCCCATTCGTAAAGAGGGCCATATTTAACAATTGCCAATATTCATTTATAATTTTGTTGTAATCTAGACGCGGTGGGGTAGGTGGAAGTCGTGTGTTTAATAGTCCGTAGGCAAGTTTGTAGGAACACAGAAAAAGAGTGCGTTATTTTGAGAAAGTGTGTGGTTCTTTTTGTTGGCTATGTCTGTTGGTACGAGTAGGAGGCGAGCAGCAATAAGTATATTCCCATAAGTTGGATTGTGATATTTATGTATAAAGAAGTCATTGTGTGAACATTGTGGCAAGAAGAGCGACTTACGGATCAGTGCGCTTGTCACAAAAGTATGAAAAGTTTATATCTAATTTGATTTTACTTAAACACATCATAAAACTTACAAGGAAAAAAATCATTGCAAAAACATTGACATTTTTACATTATTCTTTTAAAACTGAACATAAATATTGTAATATATATATATTAGGGCTGCGGAAATTAACTATTAATTTCTCAATTAATCGTTAAAAATTTAACGATTAAATTATTTTTTAACGATTAATCGACCCATCAAAAACAAAGTAAAATAAGTAAAAAAATTAATAAATAAAAAATAGCGGCCGATAAAAAATAGCAAATTTACTGACGATTACATGAACATTTTGGTTTTAAACTATTGACTGCCGGGAATGTTAAAATGTTGATAAAGTTTTCCTACCATAGTTCTAACACTTCGCCTACTTATCAAACCAAAGGAAAAGCGTATTAAGCTGATGGCAGTAATGGAGACTCAGAGACAGAAAATGACGACAGCTCTTCTGATGAAAGTTCCTGAATCCATTAAATCTCTTTAGTGGTGGAAACTTAATGGACACCGATAATGTCATTCCTTGCCATTTTGTGCATACCAGTTACTAGTTACCTCAGTTCCCTATGAATGATTGTTCAGCAGGCTGGTTGTATTGTGAATCACTTGAACCAAATAATGTCAACACACTTGTCTTTTTGCGGAGTTAGTTAAAAGATGATATATAAAGAAGACATTCCAGTGTTTTCAATAAGAACGTTTAATAAAAGTTACTTATGACATCATACCTTTTAATTTTTGGCTTTATCGAAATTGTCGATTAATTAATCGTTAATTTTTTTAAAATTAACCATTAAATTAAAATTAATCGTTAACAGCCCAAATATAAATTAATATCTACATATATTTAAAAATCAAAGCATGTCTGTGTGCATGTCCTTAATAGCTGACTAAACCAATCATCCGATCGCCATGAAACTTTTGGAGACTTTTGAGTACGCTCCCGGGATGGTAACTGGCAACATTCTTTTCTAAATTTAACACTCATGGGGCTATTATTTTTGCTATTATGAGCTATATAAAAATTATTTTAAGCGTTAGCTACGGTGTAAAATGATGGATCTTAACCAAACTTTGTATATAAAAACTTGACAGCCAATATTAAAATACTATAGGACACTGAACTCCTAATGACCATTCTTTCAGGGCTTGCGGCCCCAAAAAATGCCTTTTTCTTAAGGGGGGATATGACACCTTATGAAGGAAAAAACTAGAACATCAATATAAATTACATTTTTATGTGTTTATTTTTGTTCCTTATAGCTAGTAAGTGACAAAAAAAATTGTGAAAAAAATATTTTGTCATAAACAAGGACACGGGGGACAAAAAGAGGACAAAAAAGATTAAATATAAAAGCGTGTTTTAAAAAAACTAATTAACAGAATGGTCTGAAATTTTATTTTTAGTTAGATATACATCTTATTAATATTTGTGAGTATCCGAATTAACAAATCTCGATTAGATTTTAAAAAATAAATTTTTCAGTGAACCTAGTTGAAAAAATATGAAAAATTTAGGGGGTGTGGTTACAAAAATCTTAATAAAATGAAAAATAATTAAGATAATCAGATTTGGATATTCACGATTGATACACTATGTATACAGAACAAACACTGAAAATATTAAACAAATTGGTACAGTAGTTTTTTAAATAAATCAAAAGGCGTGGAACAAAAAATATGAAAAACATGATTTTGAGAAAAAACGATTTTTAAAGTTACTATAGCGAAAAAAAAACATACTTGCACACATTTTAAATGAACTAAATTTATCCATTTTATAGTTTAGCATTTATATGAACTAAAATGTATAATGAAACATAATTTATAAAGAAGTAGTGCCAGCATTAAATTTTGAAATTGCTACTGCTACAGAGTTATAAAGGGTGGCAAATGAGACAAAAATATTTTTGGGGCGATGAACCCAAATTAAATTATTGCAGCTTTCATTAGCATTTTGGGTAGCTCCTGTCACCATCCTGCCCAAAAGGTTTTTTATCAGACATGGGTAAAAGATGTTTTCCAACCTCACTTGAAAGAAATATCCTACAAAACGAAGGTCCATGTTTTGGAGAATTTATTTTCAATGCAACTGCCTTGTTGTAAAGACACCAACTGTCTGTGCCTTGTGGACAGTTTTGGTGCATTGGTTTTCCATCTGTTGACACTGAATGAAAATAACTGGCCCAAATGGCTTTTCTCATCTCATCAGCCTTGTCGAATTTTGTTCTTATCGCTTTCCCATAATAATTTTGCAGCAGCTTAGCTTTAGCCTCAGTAAGGCGCCCATGACCATGTCCTCCAAGTTTGTTATCTTTTATGGCCTTCCTCAGTGCTGTGCCAAAGCGTTTATCACCATGATTCACACAATCCACTTTTACTATGGCGTATTTTACCCCATAAGGGTTTAGTGATGTTAATGTGGAAAATGTGCTGGCATCACCATCACTCAAAATTTGAGTGTACCGCAGAGCAAACTTATCAACCGATCGCAACCAGATTCGCCTGGCTGCTTCTGCTTCCATGGTTTTAGGGGACCCTAGAAAGTTGACAGAGAAATTGGTGTGTGTTTCTTTCCATTTTGAAAAAGCCAGTGAATCCTTTTCAAATTGTTTCGAAGCAAGGCTGCAGGCATGACAATAAGTTGACAGCACTTCAAAATCAATGACTAATCCAGTTTTTACCTCAATGGCTACCCCTACACCGCTTCTGCCAGGTACCATCAAAACTTACGGTTATATTTGTAATGCCATCATCACATAGTTCAGATTTGTTGGCGTCTTTTTATTTTTTCAGCCGCTTTTTGCGATAGCGATGAAGTTGCAACTTTTGTTACTTTATTCAGTTTTTCTTGGTGAGCACTGAATGTACGTGAACACATTGTACTTACACCAAAATACATCTGTAATTTCTGCAGTGCGATGGTGCCCTTTCCAATTTCATTGGCCTAAATGTTCATTATAGTGTTTATTTCATAAGGTTGTGCTGGCTCATCTTTAATTTTTGGGGATGAATAAACTGTTTTACTTTGGTAATGACATGAATCATTCTTGCACATTAAAAATAGCTGCTCAGAAAAGCCCATGTTTCCAGTTTCACCTTTTTTTAGGATCAGTGTGTCTTGGTGACAAAGTGGGCACAATGTATCTCCAAATAGTTCATTTATTTGCCCCAAGCTCTATTAATTATGCAACACGAACGAGTGGGTTTTGAGGTAAGGTCCAAAGATGGCTGTGAACTGGAGCCAGGAGATGGCTGTGAACTGGAGCCAGGAGATGGCTGTGAACTGGAGCCAGGAGATGGCTGTGAACTGGAGCCAGGAGATTGCTGTGAACTGGAGCCAGGAGATTGCTGTGAACTGGAGAAAGGAGATGGCTGTGAATTGGGGCCAGGAGATGGCTGTGAAGTGCCACTAGAGCTGGGCATTTCAGCACTGGTTATTGTTGACGATGACCCTGCTTTCGAGGGGATGATTTTACAAAAGACAATTTTCTTTTAGATGCAGAAAGTCTGAAAATAATAAGGATTAGATTTAAAAATTAATTAGTATAGTCTAAAGGTTGATAAGGCGTATCATTACTGTTCTCTATTTATCCTAATTTTTATTTTTGTAAATATTTAAATCAGGGGTTCCTAACCAGTGGTGCATGCACCCCCAAGGGGTGCATGAGCAGGTTCCAGGGGGTGCATGAACCATTAAGAGAAAAAAAGAAAAAAGGAAGAAAAAAAAAGAAGACGGAAAAAAGAAAGTAAAACTGATAATCTGAAAATGTAAACCATAAGTAAGGCATGCCGCGTTAAAGGGCACCCATATACAACATTTTCATGCTAGTTAGCGCATCATTCTGCGCATGTCGAAAAATTGACGGAAAAACTGTTTCGCAAAATGAACGGTTCGCTCTACGTGTTCCTCGGAATTTCGTGTTTTACGTCAGTTTTCTAAAAGTAATTTAATTTTGTCATCAAATACGTCAGAGATATGTCTTCAGGTGACCCTCTAACTGTTTTGAGCGGATGTAAACGTTGGGATTTTTTTCCCTTCACTTTTTTTGCTCGGTGCGCTGCAAAAGTCTTAAAAACGTTAATTGTAAGCCATTATTCGTCATTGAAACCTAAAATCTTGAGTTGAGCATCCAGTTCCGCTCATTAAAAAATCAACTTCGTCAGTTAAAAATTTGCCTCAGACTGGTACGACTTTCCAATCGTCATCACCCCCTCAAAATCGTTAAAAAATATTTTTAAAAAAAGAGAGAGAGATGGCACATAAAAGCCTCAGTGCTTCCTCTGTATAAAAATCTGTGCAATGACAACATGAGGCCTGTTAGACTCCGAGAGCATTTGGAGAAAGTCCATCCATCCAATTCAAAGGACAGTGTTGAGGTCTTCAAGCAGAAGAGAGCTTGCTTCTTTACCTCAGGTACCTTGCCCAAGCTTTAATTTTCTTTGTCACAGAAACCTGCACTGGAGGCATCATTCAAGGTTGCATATCTTATTGCAAAGAACAAGAAGCCCCACAACATTGGAGAACTTTGGTGAAGTCTTGTGCTCTGGAGAGGGTGGAACTGATGTGTGGTCACCAGCAGAGGAAGCAGGTTGAGAAAGTTCCTGTGTCCAATAACACTATTTATTCCAGGATTAGTGACATGGCTGCAGACATTCTGGATCAAGTCTTGTGCGAGATGAGAAGCAGTCCTTTTCCATTTAGCATGCAGCTAGATGAATCAACTGATGTAGCACAATGCAGTCAGATTCTTGTATTTCTGAGATATGTTCTCAGTGGATTGCTGAAGGAGGAATTTCTCTTTTGTAAGCCACTCCTAGCTACTACCAAAGCTGCTGATGTGATGCAGCTAGTCAGGTTATTTTTCACTGAAAACCATTTTGACTTGAATTCAAGAATTTCTTCAATTTGCACAGATGGTGCTCCCTCCATAATCGGTAATAAGTCAGGATTTTCAGCACTGGTAAAGAAAGAAGTTCCAGATATTTTCACTACACACTGTATCCTTCATCTTCAGGCCCTAGCATGCAAAACTCTACCTCCAACCTTGAAGTCAGTTCTTTCTACTGCAGTCCAATTTGTAAATATTATCCGCTCAATGCCTTGAACCACTGCCTCTTCAAGTTGTTCTGTCAGGAGGTGGTCTCTGAGCATGAAGTTCTGCTCTACCACACTGAGGTGCGCTGGTTGTCCAGGGGACGAATACTTTCATCGGTTAGTAGAACTGAGAGAGAGCTTGCCTTTTCTTGCGAGAAAAAGAGAGTGACCTTGCTGGCAAGTTTGACTGTCCAAATTTCATTCATTACTTGGCATACCTGGCTGACATCTTCACCATCTTGAATGAGTTGAACACATCTCTCCAAGGACCTGCTGTGACTGTAATGGATGCTACTAAGAGATTGCAAACCTTCCTTAACAAAGTGCCACTATTCCAATGACGACTAGAAAAGTCCAACTTGGGCCAACTTTCCACTCTTGGATGAAGTTGTAATATATGGTGCAGAAGGACGCACTGAGGATCACTACCGGACAACATCAAAGGGGAAATTTCAGAGCCCCTTTCACATTGCAAAAGTCCTTTGATGGGTATTTCTATCAAGAAATTGCTAGGAAAGACCTTTGGATTTGCAATCCTTTACTCTGTGACTTGGGCAATATTGATGACAGTGACTTAGCTAACGATGACCTGATTGATTTGAGAACCAGAGAAGTACTGAGGAGTGCCTTCAGTATACGTTGATTGAATTTTGGTGCGCCCAGCTAGATGCCTACCCGCAACTAGCCAAGAGGGCAGTACTGACTCTCCTTCCATTTGCCACAACCCATCTCTGTGAAGCAGGATTCTCCACACCTTTGACGATTAAAACCAAGGAAAGGAATAAGTTGAATTCCGAGGATGACATGAGAGTTGCTTTGTCCAAAACAGTCCCCAGATTTAAATCGCTAGCTGATCATAAGAAGCAGCAGATCTCTCACTAAATTCCCTATTGCCTATTGTCAAAACTGTTGTGTTCCTAAAATAAACATAGTTTATTATGCATTTTCTGCACGTTTCACGAGGGGGTGCATGAACTTTTTTTAATCGTCTGAAGGGGTGCATGGACCCCAAAGGTTAGGAACCACTGATTTAAATAGTGTTAGTTTAGTCATGCATGATTATTGTAGTTGTAAGTTTAGTAATAGTACTAAGAAGTAGTAGTACTGTAGTATTAATTAGTAGGCTATCGTAATTGTAATTCTAACTACTAATAATTACTAATACTAATACTATTACTAATTATTACTAAAGGGGCACGGTGGTCGAGTGGCATGCGCGCTCGGCTGGCGTACCGATGGTCACGGGTTCGAATCCTTGTGAAGGCAAGAATGCGTTTCTGGGGCCTAGGGCGTCCCTTAGTCCACCCAGCAGCCAGCTCCGAATGGGTACCTAACATTAGTTAGGGGAAATAAAGGCAGCTGGGTAATGCGTGGAACCCTTATAGCCGAGGCCTGTGAACGCTGCATCACTTGCCAACAGACCGGCATGGTCTGTGGACGCATTAATCTTCTGTATAGAAGGAGCGTCTGTATACTGTATAGTCGTACGGTATAGATAAGACAAGACTATTACTATTACTATTAGAATTATTAGTGGCTAAAGCAAAGAGAAGAATGCGCTCAACTATTTACATTGATACATTGTTATGGCAGAGCGCGTACTGCCGGGAATGAAATGTTGTATTTTTACACTTAAAAAGGGAATAATTCCAATTATTTTTATCCATAAACGTAATTAAGGTTGTAATTTTAGGGTCTGGGTTAGGTTTAGTTGTCTATTTTTTAAATTAAAATAGAAAAAACAAATATAGCAGCCAAAATTACCATTTATCGAGCGCGCCGTTCTAATGCTTTTACCATATTAGTTACTATTACATTTACAGTCATTAATACTTTTCTTTAAGCTTATTTAGGTCGACTGCTTTAACACATAATATGTAGACCTAATTATTAAAATTTAGCATAAATAATAAAATAATAACAAAATTCATACAAAATATCTCGCCTTTTTTCTTTGTCTACGAGTACTGTCTGTACTGTACAGTTTAAGTTCGTTTACTACACTACAAGACTACAATGTTAACTACTGAACTGCCTCCGGCACTAGTCCTAGGGCTGTAACGAGCAGATTTTCCTCTACGCCATCGTTTAGAAATTGCTGCGCGCTATTCCTTTTGCCAGATTTGTTTACTTCAGTTTTGGTTTCCATTTTATCAAAATAAACTCAAAATTTTTAATTTTTTTCCCAATTTGTTCGTAAAATGGAATGAAACGAAAGGAAGAAAATGGTTGACAATTCTCAACTTTGACCTTTCGTTGCTAGAGAATGGGGCAGTATGGGATTGATGACGGAAAGTGCCGAGTCGTCACGTAAAAGTTTATTGGTCTTTATGTGCGTCATGAATTAAAAATAGACCATCCGGTCTTTTCCGTAGCGATTGGTTCATTGTTAAAGATTAATACATCATATAGAATGGGACTGCAATAAAGCTTTTAAATAAAATACAAAATACACAAACAAATTGTGCAATGAAAACAATAAATTTGAGCTTTATTTTTAGACTGATACGACAGTAAACGTTTCGGCTAATGCCTTCATCAGTACAACATAAAATACATTCTTACAATACTTACATAAGTAATAATAATATTCTTAAAACATATTGTATTTTAAAATATTTATGTTAAATAAAAAGAAAGGAAAAACAAAAACAAACATGGACACAGGATATAGCAAAAAGGGGGAAGTATCCAAAGTTACAGTAAAAACCACAACGGGAACAAGATTATGCAGTTAAGTAAAATTATGAATTTGGTTAATTCCATATGGAGCCAACGTACCAAATCTTTTTATGAGTCTATTTTCCATGTGGACTCTATCATGGGTATTGCTTGCATATAAAATACCAGTTACTGCAATATCTGATATGCCGTTATGGTCAACACTGTTAAAATGTTTAGAAACAGGACATTGAGCCTGTTTATTTATATTATACAGGTGTTCTCTAAACCGATCTCCAAGACGACGACCAGTCTCACCCACGTAAATTTTATTACACCTCTTGCAAAGAATTGCATAAATCACGTTGCGACTTGTGCAAGTGAATCCATCTTTTATTAAGAATTTTTCAAGAGGGAAAGAAATGTTGTTAATTTCCATCACATATGGACAAGTATTGCAACGGTTACGGTTGCAACCTTTTGTTCCAATATATGCTTTCATTGTGGGAAGGTGACTTCTTACAAGAATATCTCTGAGGCTTCTATCTCTCCGGAAAGCAAAAAGAGGAGGTTTTTTGAAGACCTGCTGAGTTAGAGGGTCAGCCATAAGGATTGGTCGGTTTTTGAGAATCACCTGGCGAGCTTTAAAATTATGAGGATGAAAAGTTAAAATAAATTTTGATCGATCACATTGATCAGAAACAGATGATTTAAATGTATCCTGTCTGGTCATGCCTTTAATTCGATTGACAGCGGATATTAAAACTGTTTCCGGGTATGACCTTCTTCGAAAAAAATCCAGCATTTCATTACTTTTCTCCAAAAAGTCTGCCTCATCACTGCAGAGTCGTTTAAGTCTCAATAGTTGCGAAAATGGGATAGAGCTCTTACAAGATTCAGGATGGGACGATGAATACATAAGGAAACTATGGCTGTCTGTAGACTTGTAAAAAATTGATGTGGATATTTTATTTTCTTTCAATTTAATTTGTATATCCAAAAAATTAACAGCACTTCTATGGATTGTTGAAGTAAATTTGATCGAAGAATGGAAGTTACCGACGAAGTCAATAAAACTTTGCAATTGTTGCATGTTCATTTTTGTAATTCCAATGCAATCGTCAATGTATCTCCTGTAGTACTCTGGAGAGATACCTTTGTAATTTTCACTCCATAGGTGTTCCAAATGGCCCATAAATATGCATGCATAACTTGGTCCCATTTTCGTTCCCATAGCAACTCCACTAATTTGATCAAAAAACTGTCCGTTGAACTCAAACGAGTTTAAATTTAGGACCAGCTCAGTTAATCGTAGTATGGCACTTGCGGGGATCTTGAGATTTCCCTTCTTGTTGAGAAAAAATGAGATTGCAGAGAGGCCATCGGCATGAGGAATAGACGTGTACAATGAAGAAACGTCCATTGTAAATAGTAAATGATCTTCATTGGGTAAAACCAAGGAATCCAGAGATTTTAACATATGGCTAGTGTCCTTAATGAAAGATGGTAAATTAGCAACAATAGGTTGAAAAACAGTATCCAAAAAATCGGAAATTAATTCAGTAGGACAAGAGCAGGCGGAGACAATTGGTCTTCCAGGGTTTCCCAGCTTGTGTATTTTTGGTAATAAGTATAAACATGGTTTACCAAGATCACTGTCATAAATACGTAAATTTTTTGCAGAGGATGGTAATTGACCACAATCTATAAGTTCTTCAATGGTCTCCTTAACAATTTCATTATTACAAATAATAGGATCGTTAGTCCTTGGGTTGTAAAAATTTGCATTATTTAATTGTTTGGAGGCCTCTTCAATGTAGAGTCTCTTATCCCACACCACCACAGCTCCACCTTTATCTGCCGGCTTGATAACAATGTCTTGGCGTTTTTTCAGTTGGAAAAGTGCTCGCCATTCTTCTTTCGATAAATTGGATTTGTTCAGAGGAGTTTGGCGAATATTTTGGATTTGATTTTCCGTACTTTTAATGTAAAGGTCAAGAGCTTTAGATTGATCGGAAGGAGGGGTCCATGTTGATTTACGTTGCCGATGTACAGGAAATTCACTGTCATCCTCATCGTTATTCGCAGGGGTACCATAGAAGTAAAGCTGCAATCTCATTGAGCGAAAGAAACGATGGGCATCTGATAGTAATTGGTATTTATCACTTGAGGCCCGAAGAGGAATGAATTTGAATTACAAAAATGAACATGCAACAATTGCAAAGTTTTATTGACTTCGTCGGTAACTTCCATTCTTCGATCAAATTTTACTTCAACAATCCATAGAAGTGCTGTTAATTTTTTGGATATACAAATTAAATTGAAAGAAAATAAAATATCCACATCAATTTTTTACAAGTCTACAGACAGCCATAGTTTCCTTATGTATTCATCGTCCCATCCTGAATCTTGTAAGAGCTCTATCCCATTTTCGCAACTATTGAGACTTAAACGACTCTGCAGTGATGAGGCAGACTTTTTGGAGAAAAGTAATGAAATGCTGGATTTTTTTCGAAGAAGGTCATACCCGGAAACAGTTTTAATATCCGCTGTCAATCGAATTAAAGGCATGACCAGACAGGATACATTTAAATCATCTGTTTCTGATCAATGTGATCGATCAAAATTTATTTTAACTTTTCATCCTCATAATTTTAAAGCTCGCCAGGTGATTCTCAAAAACCGACCAATCCTTATGGCTGACCCTCTAACTCAGCAGGTCTTCAAAAAACCTCCTCTTTTTGCTTTCCGGAGAGATAGAAGCCTCAGAGATATTCTTGTAAGAAGTCACCTTCCCACAATGAAAGCATATATTGGAACAAAAGGTTGCAACCGTAACCGTTGCAATACTTGTCCATATGTGATGGAAATTAACAACATTTCTTTCCCTCTTGAAAAATTCTTAATAAAAGATGGATTCACTTGCACAAGTCGCAACGTGATTTATGCAATTCTTTGCAAGAGGTGTAATAAAATTTACGTGGGTGAGACTGGTCGTCGTCTTGGAGATCGGTTTAGAGAACACCTGTATAATATAAATAAACAGGCTCAATGTCCTGTTTCTAAACATTTTAACAGTGTTGACCATAACGGCATATCAGATATTGCAGTAACTGGTATTTTATATGCAAGCAATACCCATGATAGAGTCCACATGGAAAATAGACTCATAAAAAGATTTGGTACGTTGGCTCCATATGGAATTAACCAAATTCATAATTTTACTTAACTGCATAATCTTGTTCCCGTTGTGGTTTTTACTGTAACTTTGGATACTTCCCCCTTTTTGCTATATCCTGTGTCCATGTTTGTTTTTGTTTTTCCTTTCTTTTTATTTAACATAAATATTTTAAAATACAATATTTTTTAAGAATGTTATTATTACTTATGTAAGTATTGTAAGAATGTATTTTATGTTGTACTGATGAAGGCATTAGCCGAAACGTTTACTGTCGTATCAGTCTAAAAATAAAGCTCAAATTTATTGTTTTCATTGCACAATTTGTTTGTGTATTTTGTATTTCATTGTTAAACAATTTTTTCCCGTAAAACTCGTAGTATGAGGTATTCGATTCTGGGATATATCGATACCCCTTTTAAAATCCTTTAAAAAGATACCAAACACTAAATTATGGAAACGAACAGTTTTGATATGTGTTGCTATGGCCTTTTATACGGCAATGTAAACGGTAAAAATTAAAAGTAATTAAAAACACAAAGGGGACCTTGCAAAATATTGTAACAACTTTAAAAACATAAAATAAATAACAATTTCTTTGATGTGAAAATGTACTACAGTGGTTAAGGTAGTCGATTATGACAAAAACCCAAACATGTAATTTTTTTGTTAATGGTCAAAATACTGTCATTCTGTCATATCCCCCCTTATATGCTTAAAATTTTATTCAAAATTCAATTATTAACGATTTTGAAAAATGATGATAAATGTATCCATTATTATCCATATTGAAATGTACAGGTGTTTAAATGTTTGTATATTGCCCTGGATGGGCAATGGGGCCCTTAATGCCGTTTGTTTTTTGTATTATTTTTTTTGTGTTGTTTTGTTGCTTTTATTAGCTATATAAAAATTAGTTTATTCGCTAGTTACTGAGTAAATGGATTGATCTTAACCGAACTATATATACAAAAATTTGGCAGCCCATATTAATATAATTAAGTGCACTGATCTTCTAATTTCAATTTCTTCGGGGCCGGAGGCCCAAATTGACTTTTTTTCGTATCTGTGTAAGATATTTTTCCATTAACTTTTTAACGATCTTGGGAAATATCTTCATGATGAAACTGAATTAAAATGAAAACGTTTTAGAAATTGACCTCTTGCAACAAATAGGACTGGGGCCCCTTAATGTCGCTTTTCCCTATATTAGCTATTTAAAATTTAAGCGTTAAATAATGAGAAAATAACTGGATTTTTTAATAAACTTAGTATATGAAAACTTAAGAATCTATATTAAATTACTATAAGGCACTGAAATCCTAATGTCCATTCCCTCGGCACTGGGGGCCCCAAATGTATTTTTTACTGAACGTTAATAATTGTATTCCCCATTCAATTTAACACAATATTGAGAAATATAGCTAGAGTACAATTCCAATTAAAAAAATATATATTATTCATTTTTGGCCCGGGGTCCTTAATATCTTTTCTTCTTTTGTAAGCTTTGTAATTATTTATTAATTTATCCGTTTGCTATGAAACTTGGACTTTTTTTTTCTTTTGCATACTTCCCGCGAAGGTTTCTGGCATACTTGTTTTTAAAACATACCACTCACTGGTTTCTTTAAATTTATTCATTTTTACTGAGATCGTCGCAACGCACAACGCGTCTGCTAGTTCATATATATATATATATAATATATATATATACAGTGCTTTTTTTGGTTAAAAAATAGGTGCCGGTACTCAGTGACCAGTTAACTACCAGTTCGCACCTCGATGCAAGCTAAATCATAACGGCAAAGATACTAAATGTCTAGAAACAATTTTATTTTATAATTAACCAACTTACATTGTTATATTATTACTTTCTTAGTATACCGTATACATTTGTTATGACTTGTAAAATTTAACTAACAACTTATTCAAGTTAATCTTGATTTACTTTTAAAAAATTGTGTTAAGTTCTCTTGTGTTTTATAGGAAAGAATCCTGAAAATTAAATATAAATATTTAAAAAATAAATTATTCATAATAAATTCCAAAGTTTGATCAAGTTCTCATTTGACGTATACTCCCGACTGCGTTCTTTGATGTTGGTATCTGTGGAAATTTGCGAATCATTATTCTTTCGTTTAATTGCAATATTGTTGACAATTTTCTCATTTCTGTTTCGCCAAATGTTAAGTCGTTAATCTTACCATTACCTAAGAAAGGCGATACGAAACAATGCCAGAATTATAGAACAATCAGCCTTATCAGCAACCCTCGCAAAGTAATGCTAAAAATTATCCTCGGCCGGCTAAAGCCAATATCCGAGGAACTACTGGCAGAAGAACAGGCAGGTTTAAGAGAAGGCAGAAGCACAATCGAGCAGATCTTCAACTGTCGCTTGCTCATAGAAAAACATCTACAGCACAAACGTGAACTCCATCACAACTTCATAGACCTCAAGAAAGGTTTTGACCGAGTATGGCACGAGGGACTTTGTCAAGTGATGAGAAGTTTCAACATTGAAGAAGGGCTGCTAAAGGTGATCGAAGAACTCTACAATCAGGCAAGCAGTGCAGCTTTATTTAAAGGCTGCGTAGGGGACTTCTTCAAAGCGACGATCGGAGTCCGCCAGGGCTGCATTCTCTCACCTGTCCTGTTCAATATCTTCCTTTCAAAAATCATGCAAGAAATTCTCAGTTATCACAACACATCCATTTCTATAGGCGGAAGACCCTTATGCAACCTAAGATTTGCTGATGACATAGATCTTTTCGCTGGGAGCAGTAAAGAACTGCAGGAGCTTACTGACAAACTTACAGACAGATCAGGTGCATATGGGATGGAAATTAGCTCAGAGAAAATCAAGATATTGGTTATTGTTAACACCACAGCTGCCAGTATGGCCAACATCGTAATGAACCAACAAAAGCTGGAAGGGTTACATAATTTTAAATGTCTAGGAGCAATTATATCCAGAGATGGTACATGTGAAGCTGAAATTCGAGCTAGAATTGGGTCGTCAATGACCGCAATGACGAAGTTGACCAAAATATGGAACCGCAAAAACATTAGCCTGCAAACAAAGCTGAGGCTTTACAGAGCTCTCGTTAAAATCATTGTCCTTTACGGATGTGACACCTGGACACTAATGGCAGCCACTGAGAGGAAGTTGCAGGCATTTGAAAAAAATGCATGAGGAAAATTCTCCAGATCTCCTATTTAGAACATAAGAACAATGAATATGTCTGGGACAGAATAAACTCTATTCCGGGTCATCAAGAAGCCATCATAACAACAATTAAGAGATGCAAGATGGCATGGTTCGCTCATGTACTGCGACATGATACCCTGACAAAAATTATCCTTCAAGGCACTGTAGATGGGAGCCTGCGAAGAGGTAGACAACGGTAAAGCTGGCTGGACAACATAAAGGGATGGACAGGGTTGAAATTGCCGCTCAAAATAGGCATATGTGGAGATCGTTATCTGTTGATGTGTCCATGCGCTCCCACCAACGACCGCAACGGTCACTGGACTGATTATGATGATGATGAAGATGAGGAAATGTTAAGTGAGTACCAATGTTGTCCGGCCATTGCTTTGTATCGAGCACTCGAGCCCAATATGCCAACTCAGCATCTTCACGAGAAAGCAACCTTTGTTTAATTGATTCTTGCAGTTTTTTGTAAAAAGTTTTTACGTCAATTGGTGGATCACTGGTACAGTTTATTGTGTGAAGTGAAACTCCTTTGAAAAGGTTACTATCTACAGCAGTGGCCGCATTTTTATAATAAGGGCCTGGAATAATTTGCCTTTCTTTAAAAATTGTATAACAGTAATAACAGTCTTGATTTTTTGATCCGCTATGTAGATGTCTATGTTGCGCTCTTGCAAATCCAAACTTAACTCTGACAATTCTTGGAGTGCATCGCACATCAATCCGAGGTCTAGTACAAATTTAGTAGAAGTAATCTTTCGCTGCAAACCTTCTTACTTGCATTTATATTTTTTGTCTCTGGTTGAGTCAAGTTTTGCTTCTTCAAAGTGTTGTACCAAAACTTCATAATCTTCCAAAACTGCTAAAACAGAACGGAAGCTGGATGCCACCAATCGCGTGCTTAACATTCTTCCAATTTTTAACAACTCAGCCTCTAAAAACGAGCACATATTTGCAAATCTCTGCAATTTTTGTGTGAAGAATGATAAACTACATACAGTTGATCAATGAGATAAACTACATACAGTTGATCAATGACATAAACTACATACAGTTATCAATGAATGCCTTAAATCTGTTGATCCCTGAAACTTTTTTACGACATCACCAACGGAGAGTTCCAGTCGGAGAGGTCCAGTCGGAGAGTTCCAGTCGGTGAGTTGCACAATGCCAAACCAGAACCGATGGAAACTTTTCTTTTAAAAACAATTTTATGTTATAATTAACCAATAATAATAAACGTTAAAATACAGGGAAAGTAATAATGTTTTCCCCACATTGAAAAGGGTGCCGGTACGCAGTACCGGTGTAACAGACCAGATTAAACCCCTGACCAGAATATACCCGGGTTTAATCTGACCTAGGCCAGAATATACCCCCGGGGTTAAACTGGCCTAGGCCAGAATATACCCCCTCAGGCCAGAATATACCCCTTTGACAACATGGGGATATATAGTAAAAAATTGATGAATGAATTTTTAGACTTTCTTTTCATGTTTTTGCTCAGTCAGAGAAATTTAACTCTTTTCTTAATTAGCAAAATTGTTTTGATTAAAATACAATAATAATTACAAAATATTTTACGATGAATGTAAGGAGCATTACATTTTATTTGTCGTTGTCTTGTTTTTTAAATATGAAATCTTATATAATTTCGACGATTCAAGATCAAAAGCTACAGTCTATGCAAATATATATGGAATCAGCGTTTTTCTATTTTTTTCCATTTAACATTAACTTAATCGAGTACTACATGATTATTTTAAAACAATAATTTAAGAGTGGTTATATGTGTTGCTTTTCAAATGCGTGCGAACACTTTGGATTCCTTACCTTTATCTTATTATTTAAAGACGCTCGTTTTATAAAGAAGAATTTTACGTCATACGCTTATCATTCGTGTATGTCTAGTCTTGCATTTTTATTAGAGTTTTAAATGTTGATAGAATGTTGGGGGTAAATGTTGATAGAATGTTGGTTTTAAATGTTGATAGAATGTTGGTTTTAAATGTTGATAGAATGTTGGTTTTAAATGTTGATAGAATGTTGGTTTTTAAATGTTGATATTGATGGTTTTAATCATTTATTGTGTTGGTTTTAAATGTTGATAGTGTTGGTTTTAAATGTTGATAGTGTTGGTTTTAAATGTTGATAGTGTTGGTTTTAAATGTTGATAGTGTTGGTTTTAAATGTTGATAGTGTTGGTTTTAAATGTTGATAGTGTTGGTTTTAAATGTTGATGGTGTTGGTTTTCCTGGTTTCCTCAGCCAACCCATTACACATTTTGATTCAAGTAGTCATTGTTGTTATGTAATGCCAGTGTTCATGTGTTGAGTTATTTTATCTCTGAGGAGGATGTGGTTGTCATGTGGTTGTCATGTGGTTGTCATGTGGTTGTCATGTGGTTGTCATGTGGTTGTCATGTGGTTGTCATGTGATTGTCATGTGGTTGTCATGTGGTTGTCATGTTGTTGTCATGTGGTTGTCATGTGGTTGTCCTCTGTTCCTGTCAGAATGTAGCTTATGGCCCAGAAGTGACCCCCTTCCTTTTTTTCCTTTAATATATACGTCTCGGTTGTTCAAGATCTCGATTGCGGCCATAATAAATATACAAACGTGTGAAAAGTAAGGCCAAGAGTTGTGCTAAAAGTTTTCTTCTTGACATTTTTAGTGGGTTAAAAGACCTAATCTGCTCATTTGTTTTAAGACAGGTATCACACGATATCTGTTTCTTCACCTGTGATGTCTTGTTCCTTTTGTTGTATGCTCCCATTGGCATTACCTTCAACAGAATCATCAGGTAACTGATTGGGCGAAGAAACCTGTTTATTGCTGTAAAATTTTACGTTACCGACATTGTAGGTGTTTCTGAGTATTTTGTCAGTCGATATATTCTTTAGCTTAACTCTTCCCTTGTTAAATGATTTTACCACGAGGTAGGGACCAATGATTCTACCACGAGGTAGGGACCAATGATTCTACCACGAGGTAGGGACCAATGATTCTACCACGAGGTAGGGACCAGTCCATCAGGGTTCCATGCGATGAATGCGGCGATGATTCTTGATATCATCGTCATCAGCATCCTTCCGTCTTGTGAGACGATGGTGGAAACGAGTTCTGTGCTTCCCAATGTTTTGGCCTTTCTCCTAGCTCTTCTGTCTATAGCCTCGTCCAAGCTGCGTTCTTCGGCTACTTTTACTTTCTCTTTGACAACTGTGCGCCATGTAGATCGGTCTTCTGCTTTACACTCCAAGTCACTTGTCCTTATTTTGGCTGCTTTCAAGTCTCTCTGGCAGACATCCTTAAATCGGAGACGTGGGAGACTTGTCTTCCTCATTTCCGATACCAGTTCTCCATATAGGAGGTCCTTGGGGATGCGACCCGCGCTCATTCTTTCTACATGTCCTAGCCATGCATATTAGGCGTCTTTCATCAAGGATTATATAAAAAATGGAATCATCAATTAATTCTTGGCTACTTGTATTTCTGAGATCGAAGTTAAACTCTTGATGTGATGGGCTGGGCGGATACTGGTACTCACGGTTAGATTCAGCATTTTTTTGAATTGTTGTATGTGTGTTCAGCACATCGGCGTTGACATTGTTCAAATAAGTTAATGGTAAAACTGTTAAATATTTCGCAAGCATGAGATCCTTAGGTAGTTTGGCTTTTCGTCCATACATAATTTCAAAAGGAGTGCATCTTATTGAGACATGTACAGATGTGGTATGCACTGGTATATTGTTCAGTGGTGGTGTCTTCTTACTGGTTTTTTGGCTTTAGGGCAAACAATTTTTGACAGGCTTTGATATATTTGTGAACATCACTCTTCATTCTTTTCTAATAGGTAAATGTATAATATAAAAACAGGGTATTGGTAAGCCTGACAAGACGTAACACAACAGCGAACGTTTCGGCAAAGAGCCTTCCTCAACGGACAAATAGTACACAAATGAAACAAATAAAACGAAATAATAATTTAAAAAAAAACACTTAGCTGCGGTAAAATCCAAGTAGTCCAGTAGAAATAAAGTAAGGAGAGAAAAGTAAGAGTTTATATAGGAAAGGATAGGGTGGGTGTGGCCAATCAATCAGCTTGTCAGTGCTAACACAACGTTGATCCCATGTGGTGTAAGAGTCCCATACTCATTGATTAGTCTATTCTCCAGACTGACCCGGCCGGGTGTGTTTGTACAAGAAACCAAGGCGGTGACAGACATGTCATCGACGCCCATGTGGTCACGTCCATTGAAGTGTCGGGAGACAGGACACTGTTTGTCTTGTTTAATGGCCCGTACATGCTCCGCGATTCGGCAGGAGAGTAACCTCCCCGTCTCACCAATGTACTTCAAAGGACAGCGCTTACACACAATGGTGTAGACCACATTGCGGCTGGTTTACTTTATTCTTTTCCAATAACAGCCTTCAGAGATTGAGGCTGTCTTATCTCTGCCAAAATGGCCACCAAAATTTGGGTTGACATGAAACGTCTTCAGGATATTTGGCAGTCGACTTTTATTGAGAACTTCCTTTTCACCATGGTAAAGAATCAATCACTTTTTTTTATTCAAAAGGCTTTGCAGTTTGTCTAAATTGTGACTTGTCATTTGACCGTTTCTCTGAAGGTTAGTCATGGATCCACTGGGGATACTTAACTTTCGTTATAGAGTAAAATTGTAAAAGCTGATCATACAGTTGGTCTTCCATGGTTGACAAAGTTTGCGCTCTAGTCGTTTTGGAATTTATGTTATAGTGACCAAAAATGTGTTTTAAAAGCTGCGAAATCCGATTCGTCAACTCTATAAAGATTGGCCTAATCCAATAAGGTTGCCACTATTCGCAATTTTGTGCTACTCATTTATATTTACGCCTTTCAAAAGAAATGCGGCTGGTTTAAAATAAAATAATAGGGCGCCATGAGGTCAGAGATTCTTTTGAATGCAGATTAAACGGAACACAATCTGTGCTTCGTAACAATAGATGCATGCATGAAAAGCGGACAATCCAACATTGGCGAAATCCAATATGGATGACGGTACTGTTTTAAGAGTAACACAGGTAACAATGAATTGCGCTGATTAAAAATAATAAAAATAATTTGCGCTACTGGAACAAAGGTTTCTTTTGAATGTCTTAAGACGCCGCAAAGGCAAACCGAGTTACAGATATAGTTTCGGAAATACGGCAAGCAACATTAGGGAAGTCAAAAGGGGCCGTCCATAAAGTACGTCACGCTCCAGAGGGGGGAGGGGTGTAAGAAAGTGTGACAGTTTGTGGCAGGGAGGAGGGGGTGTCCGGCCATGTGTGACGTCACGGTGTTTTATATTAAATTTTAATTATATTGTTAATAAAAAAACAACAATTTTTGTTCGAAAGTGTGACGTACTATGTCCGAAATTTGTGACAGATTGTGACAGGGGGGGGGAGTTAAAAATGGTCCAAAATAGCGTGACGTACTTTATTGACGGCCCCAAAGATGTTTTCCCGCACTTTAGTCATCCTATTCTTTAAAATATTTTGCATGTCAGCATATATTCAGATAGATTTTTATAAAAAAAAGGGAAAAGTGTCATGATATGTTTATTTCAAAAACAAAATGAAGATAGGGCTAAACCGTTGTTGCCAGTAACATTTAAAATGTATGTAAGGATAGAGAAAAAAAAAGAAAAAAAACAAACAAAAGATTCATGCATAATTTAATTCAATAATTTAAAATAATCTTTATTGCCATACTCAAAATAATTAAACATAATTATTTGATTAATAAGTGAGGTACACGAAATAAATGTTCGCAGGCATTAGAAAAGCTATAGCTATAGTCGTTATAGCGCTTAAATTATTATTTTTTAAAATAATCAATTGATGTATGGCTTGAATTAGTCAACTTTAAAATAACAAATAAAACCCGCTGATTCCATCTATACTTGTGTAGACTGTAACTTAAGATAAAAAGTGACCATCCTATCAGACATCGTAATAAAATAAAATATTTAATTATTATTATTATTTTATTGTAAATAACATTCTTCCTACTTAGGAAATGAGTTTAACTTCTCTGACAAAGCTAAAACTCCAATAGAAAGTCTAAATAGTCATTCATTCATTTTTTACTATCTATCCTCATGTTGTCAAAGGGGTATATTCTGGCCTGGAGGGGTATATTCTGACCTAGGCCAAATTATTCCCGGGTATATTCTGGTCGGGGGTTTAATCTGGCCTGTTACACCGGTGCGTACCGTCACAAAAAAAAGCACTGTAAATTAAATATGTGTGTGTGTGTGTGTGTGTGTGTGTGTGTGTGCATCGTGCTAGGCACATTATCCTGACGTTCTTAAGCATCGTGTTAGGTGATTTTTGTCGATTTTTTACTTTCCTCTTCGTCACAAAAAGTTAGACCATCCTCAAATTTGACATCACAAAGCTTTGCCACCCCCCTCCCCCCATAAAAACCATACTATCTATTTGAAAATGAGCATTTTTCAAATAACTTTTTTGGTCATTTTAGTATGTATTTTGTGTAAGGCTGCACTCTCATACAGTAACACGCGTTAAGCCATGTAAAACGTCATTAAATAAATTGTAAGCAATATAATATTTAAGCAGAACTTTTATTTAAAGTTGTGAGTTTTTTTATGTGACATCACAGTTCTTAAACACCACTCCCCTTCGTCACACATCGTCACAAATGTGTGACCCCCTCGCTCCCCCTCTCTTTTTAGCTGCGTGACTTAATTTGCCTAAGACGATGCTTAAGAACGCCAGGATAATGTGCCTAAGACGATGCTTAAGAACGCCAGGATAATGTGCCTAACACGATGATTAAGAACGTCAGGATAATGTGCCTAACACGATGATTAAGAACGTCAGGATAATGTGCCTAACACGATGCTTTAAAACGTTAGGATAATGTGCCTAACACAATGCTTAAGAACGTCAGGATAATGTGCCTAACACGATGCTTTAAAACGTTAGGATAATGTGCCTAACACAATGCTTAAGAACGCCATGATAATGTGCCTAACACGATGATTAAGAACGTCAGGATAATGTGCCTAACACGATGCTTTAAAACGTTAGGATAATGTGCCTAACACAATGCTTAAGAACGTCAGGATAATGTGCCTAACACGATGATTAAGAACGTCAGGATAATGTGCCTAACACGATGCTTTAAAACGTTAGGATAATGTGCCTAACACAATGCTTAAGAACGCCATGATAATGTGCCTAACACGATGATTAAGAACGTCAGGATAATGTGCCTAACACGATGCTTTAAAACGTTAGGATAATGTGCCTAACACAATGCTTAAGAACGTCAGGATAATGTGCCTAACACGATGATTAAGAACGTCAGGATAATGTGCCTAACACGATGCTTTAAAACGTTAGGATAATGTGCCTAACACAATGCTTAAGAACGCCATGATAATGTGCCTAACACGATGATTAAGAACGTCAGGATAATGTGCCTAACACGATGCTTTAAAACGTTAGGATAATGTGCCTAACACAATGCTTAAGAACGTCAGGATAATGTGCCTAACACGATGATTAAGAACGTCAGGATAATGTGCCTAACACGATGCTTTAAAACGTTAGGATAATGTGCCTAACACAATGATTAAGAACGTCAGGATAATGTGCCTAACACGATGCTTTAAAACGTTAGGATAATGTGCCTAACACAATGCTTAAGAACGTCAGGATAATGTGCCTAACACGATGATTAAGAACGTCAGGATAATGTGCCTAACACGATGCTTTAAAACGTTAGGATAATGTGCCTAACACGATGCTTAAGAACGTCAGGATAATGTGCCTAACGCGATGCTTAAAAGAACGTGCCTAAATGTGTAGCAGGCACTCTCAACAAGAGATGCCTTCACTTGAAGAGAATGATGAAAGGTACTTTGTACAATGATCCTCTCATATCCGTAGAATGGCCTCGGCTCTTCTATATGGTTTTGTCCGTGTGAGAAAAGTAAATGAAGAGAATTTTTGCCAGATTCAGAAAGTAATTGTAAAAATTTCAGAATTTTCAAAACAAAAACCAAAAAAAACAAACACTTTAATATTAATTGTTAAATTGTATCTTTATTCGTGGGGTTTCACAGACGAACATTTTCTTGCGTTGACATTATCAGCTTTATTCTGTCTGCATGTTAGAGGAGTTCAAAATAGTGCGCCTTCTAGGACGACATCATATTGTTCACTGAGATTTTTCATGTCTTTACCGAGACAACTGCGTAGGTTAAAATTTGTTTAAGACGAGTGACAGAACTTATGATGACGTGCATAGCCTGCCGGTATGAGGCGAGCTTTAACTGCTTTCCGGGGATACGGTGGTCGAGTGGCAGCGCGCTCGACTGGCGTACCGATGGTCACGGGTTCGAATCCATGGGAAGCCATGGTTTTGTTCCCGGGGCCTAGGCCGTCCCCGACTCCACCCAGCTTCGAGTGGGTACCTAACGCATAGTTAGGGGGGGAAAAGGCGGCTGGGTAATGCGTGGAATGTGAACGCTGCATCACTTACCAAAATCAACTGCTGCCTTGCAGATGGTCTTGGCTGACCAAAGGCTATGGAAGCACATCCAGAAATAAAACAAACCCGTAAAAACAAAGTTTTTGACTATAAATCCCTTATATATGAGACATAACTAACAGTATTGATTATTTTCAAACATTTACAGACTGACACCGAGTGATGTCCCTTGTCTTTAATAAATGGGGGTGGGATGTGAGGGGGGTGTCGGCACGACGGATCGGCGTCAACTCAAACTCACGTGGAAGTGGGAGAAAAAAAACAATAACAAACAGTGAATTTAAATTACATACCTCATATAAGGATAAACTAAAAATGCATTAATTTAATTACGGTACGTTCGATCGATCTGAAATTTTGATACAATGCATTGTTAGGTTAGACGGGTCCGTGTGCCAAATTTCAGTTCGATCGGATCACGGGAAGTGGGTCATTTTTGACTTTTGTTTTTCCGCCCGCCGAGCCCATGAGAGAGATGATGAGAGAGACGCCGGTGAAGTTAATATAAGGGATTTAAAAACAGCAGGCTGAAGTCGGAGACCACGGGCCAATTGGCGCAAAACTCGTCGGCACGCAATACTCAAATTGAGAACGAAGAAGAAGAAGAACTGCTTTCCTCTGTTTGGTGAGAGAGTTGGGCTTAAAAGTGTTATGTCAGCACTCTGGAACTTTTGTGTATAGCCGTGTCTAAAAGTTTAATGTCAGCACTCTGGAACTTTTGTGTATAGCGATGTCTAATAATCTGAGAGTAAAGTTTCAAGTCAAATGGCATATTATCGTTACTGAGATTTTATCTCTTTGGTTTTATCATCTCGTCTTTCTAATGAGTTTCGCAATTATGACCCGGAAGTTCCTGTTTAAAAAGATAAACACAACAAAGTGACTTGCGCTGTCGATGTAGTCAAGCAAGCCGGCTATTTTACCCAACAACCGGCTCTCATTCTCTGAGACACTTTTGAACATGAAGACGAACTCTGTGGCGTGAAATAGGCAAAACTTAACGCAGACGGCAATCAGAGTTCTGGACAGGCCCAGGGAATTGGCCCCCCTCAGGGATGAAGTTAAGCGCTTCCTGTTTCTCAGAATTAACCCCAGCTTCACGCTGATTGCGACCGTGGTAAAAAATATCAACGTTACAGGAACAAACGAACTCAGGCCATCGGTGACGTGATTCAACCAAAACAAATTGATGTCCTCGTGGTAATTAACTTCTAATCCGAACCGATCGGCTTCTTGGTAGTAGATTGCATGAGCGTTTTCTGCCCTTAAAGACATTATAAGAAATGGCAGCCATAGGAGATGCACGACTGTCACCATGACTACGGTCCTCTTCAGAGTAATAATCCGTTTAACTTTCATTGGGAAAAACACCACAACAAACCTTTCCAGGGTAATTAACACACAAATTGATGACGTCACCTGACGCCCATATCTGCTTTGAAAGAAAATTACTGTCGTCACGTGATAGCAAAAGTAAACGAAGCCAGATTTGCCGGCCTCAAACTCCCATATGTAGAATGTGTGTTGTACCTTTTTGTTGAAATGTCGCAGTATGGAGAAAATGTTGACGGTGGGCAACAAACAACATATACTTGAAATGGCCAGTGCTAACAGGAGAACATTTGTCGGCTTCTTCAGTCCACTTCGCTTGAGGATCATCCCAGTGAATACATTTCCCGTGAGACCCAGAAAGCCTAAAACAGGATAAAATAACACTTCACAGTATGCTACGAGGTAATATCCGTGGATTAACAGGTGATCATCACTACTGCGGCTGCGTCGATGAGTAATAGTCTGCCTCCTTTTTTGTGGGTATACCAGACGTGGCCTGGCTACTTGTACGATCGGCAAAACTGGAGTAGTAAGGGCAAGAAAGAGATAAATGATTGGTTATTTGACCATGAACAAATTATGATTTTAAAAGTTACATTTAAACATAAATTTTTTTTAAATTAAGTTTCTTACACTTCATTTATTTGTCCAATAAAATTAAAGTAATAACCTTTGTAAGAATAATTCGATGCTCCTACACAGCTGCAGTTATCTGAATGTAGCACATCGAAGTCTGGTAACTTGAGAAATTGTTTTGTTGCCAGGATCGGCTCCACTGTTGGCGAGAACTCCGTCATCAGGAATATGACAATCACAGTGTAAATACCAAGCATTGTGTTGGTGTTATTTTATATTTGATTATATTGATATATCTATTTCAACCTACAGGTTAGCTATGTCGTGTATTGATACAATTATTATTTTTTGTTTCATTGACATACGCGTTTTTGTCGTGTTGTTTACTGTTGAACTAAACTCGGGAAAGTTTCAATTTTAAGATTTTATATTATAATCACATCCGTGAACAACAAGAAACCTGACCTTTAAACATGTCGACTATATTTACATGTTTTAACTTATTTTTTAAGCATGTTCACTTAAAATATACAACTAAATTGTAGAGTATAATCAATTATTTTTACGGCTCTATTAATTAATGAGAAATATAAAAAAAAACTTCATTTTAAAGAATTAGGTGGACAAGCGGATTGCAAATCCTTAAAACTCCTGCTATTAAACCTTTTTAAATCCTTTTTAGAAGAGAGGAAAAAAAAACAAAAAAAACAGGCTTTCTGATTGGTTGAAGACAAAGCGTGTTTTAACTTATCATTTCAAAAGCTTTTTATAATATAGTATCAAATTATTTGTTAACAATAATTCAAAGCTATTTAGTTTTCGTTTCTCCATAAAAAGCCATTACGTCGTGCTAAAATCTTAAACAACTCTAATGTAAAACTTATCTTCAGCTTTTATTTATCATAAGCAAGTTTCAGATTCGAATGTCTCGTATTTAGAAACTGACCGAAGCACGCCGTGTAAGACAATGGGGGAACAGAAAGACCGGACATTGATCAAAATGGAAGAGTTATTTCAATACGATCCACAATTCTCTTGGATTTCTGTGACGTAAACAATGTCAGACTTTGCTGCGGGGAACAAGATCTCAGCACGTCTTTACAGGATATCATGTTACAGCAAGAAAATATCTTGTTCATATAAAAATACGCCGGTATTGCTTTTTAAGGCCGATTACATCAAACATGTTGGGGTCGAAACACATAGAATACTCATAGAAACAAAATGGGTTTAAATAACCCCGACACATTTTTACAATAGCATGAAATGTATAGTTTCAGTTTCAGGCAAGTTTGTTTGGATAAAATTTCTGAATCTGAAATACAGTCTGAAATACAATCTGAAATACAAGTTTAACTTATTCAATATAACACAAATGATTCTTACGCAAAGTAAAAAAGTACGGTTGTAAATGTGTGAAACGTCATAATATTGATATGTTGAATCAATTTTCTCAGTCTGGTATACGGTGTATAGGGGAAGTATTGTAATGTTATGGTGCACAAAAGTGATATGGATATTATAACAAACCTTTTACACCATCCTGAATCGGTACACCCCAGTTTTGCAATCTTGTCTGTACATGTGTGTATGCGCGCGAGTGTGTGTGAGTGAGAGAGAGGGTGTGTGTCTGTGAGTGTGTGTGTAAGTGTGTTTGAGAGAGAGAGTGTGTGTGTATGTGTGTGTGACACGATAGCGTATTGCCGTTTCAGTTAGGTGAAAGAAATTTCAAATATATATCTTTAGATCCCGTACGTTGGTTTCTATCAACTTTTGAGCTATTTACAAAAACCGTAATTGACACTTATCCCCAGTCCACTGCAAACGCACAATTTCTGGTCTCCCGCCCCCCCCCCAACACCAATGAATTGTGATTTTTAAAAAACGAGTTTGTCAGTAACCTTTGTGGGAGTGTACACAACAACTTCCTGAAGTGTCATGGCGATCGGATGAATGGTGTAGAAATGCATTTAGGACAAACAGAAACACATTCATTTTGTTTACATGCTTCAATTTTCTCAAAATATTTTGCTCAAATGATGACGTCACACATTCAACCCTTTCTGTTATAAACGAATATACTACGAGAGTGTTTAGGGGAGCTCACTCCCGATTTATCATTTGAACAACTTATCACAAGATATTTTCAAAGTTTATGATTGTTTATTTCAATAAGACACTTGACACAGTTTAACTTGAAAATGAATGAAAGGCGGTATGTCCTTTGTATATCAGATATTGCGTAAACTCAATAATAATTATTTTTAAAAAAAACCTAAAACCTATAAATCCTTTATATACGAGACATAACTAAAAGAATGGTCATTATAATACGCATCGCACAACAATTTAAAATGCCATAAATTTAGTTTTTCTCAAATATATAAAGGATTTATAGTTTTAAAAAACGACTACAGTCTGCCTTGCTAAATTTCAGTTCAATTTCATCACGGGAAACCGGTTGTAAAAACTGTTTACTATAGTGCGCACCGCGAGACAGACTAGCAATTACTAGCATTCACATTTACAGATCGGGAATATATTTTTAAAAAGTATCGTCAATATAATACGCACCGCACCGCGTTACGAGTATTGAAAAGGTTGATCAATATAATACGCACCGCGACACTCTAGCACAAAAATTAACATGCTACTTACTGTGAGATAAATAGAGATAAGCTAAAATTTCATTAATTTAATTACAGACCATTAGATCGATCTGAAATTTTGATAGATTATTTTTATCGTCGGCACGAGTCTGTCTGCAAAATTTCAGCTCGCTAGCATACGGGGAAGTGGGTTAAAAATCGATACAAAAGTGTTTTTTTCCGCAAACAAAAAATCAAGGCATGAATCAAGCAGACGCCAAGAGTTAATATAAAGGATTTTAAAAGACACAATTTCTCGCATGCATCATTTTCTTTTAATACAGCACATCCTTGACATCCTTGACAATAACTTTCATAAAATTAAATTATCTTAAAACGTAGAGCTTTGTAAACATTACATTTTTTCTTTATAGTGTAGAAGAAACGCATGCCTTCAAAAAAACTCATTCATAACTTAATTAAAACAAAACCTATTATTACATGGATGGTATACAATTATTACATTAGCTGCATTCATCTGTCAAAGATATGTCGGAGTATTAGCCCTGAAAGTAAAGTTTTAATAGACGTGTTTAATGTCAAAAAAAGTACTTTATTTTGAAAATCTTTACTTTTCCTACAAAAAATTATAATATTTTCCTTAACGACATGTTTAAAAAAAAATCATGTCACATTTTAAGCTTTAGCCCACAACACACATTATTTTTAGACTTTTGATAAACAATTTTGAAATTTAAATCTCTTGCTATTTTAAAACGTTTTGGTACTTAAAAATATCACAGATAAACCTCAAACTTTCCCCATCGATCTCCGCCACAGCCCCAAAACAGTTTACTAGGGCTGCGGAAAGTAACGATTAATTTCTCGATTAATCGTTAAAAAATTTTAACGATAAAATTATTTTTTAATGATTAATCGACCCCATCACTTACAAATTATTTTAAGTCACAAAGTAAAAAACTATATATATATACTAGCGTACACCCGTCAAAAATGACGGAAGTTTTCAGCTGAAATCTAATTTATTTTATAAAAAATGCACTTTTTTAGGGTGCCTACGGCGCCGACATTTTTCAAAAGCCCAACTAACTTGTCCTTGTTTGATAAATACGAAATATTAAACTTTCTGAAATGTACACAAAGTATTTAATAATAGGGGTTGTAGGCAGAGCCGTCTTTACACCATTTGGGGCCCCCGGACAAAGAAATAGTGTGGGGCCCCTACCCCGAAGGAATAAAATATAAATTAACATATAATATATAAATAAATATATTCCCATGGTGCCCCTATGCTCGTTGGCCCCCGGGCAAATGCCCAACGGGCCTATGCATTAAGACGGCCATTGTTGTAGGGCGCCTACGGCGCCCCCTTTGTTTTTTGATTTTATAATTAACCATCGTCAAATCCTCTTTTTCACATTGATACCCTTTTCGAAAATTAAAATATGAGCGAAAACAATTACGTCATACAATATTTTTTTTACAGCACATCTTTAATTTGCACACCATTTCATGCATTGGTGCACTAATTTGGTTTTCCCTGCTTTCTAAAATTAGTAGCGTCAGAACAGACTGACTGACTTGCGTGACAATTGCAAATTATATAGTTTTATATTGCGGCCTATAAATAATAAATTTCCTGACAATTACACGAACATTTTGATTTTATACTATAGACTGACGGGAATGTTCAAAATGTTGATAAAGTTTGCCTACCATGATTCTAACACATCGCCTACTTATCAAACCAAATGAAAAGCGCATTAAGCTAATGGCAGAAATGGAGTCTAACTCAGAGACAGAATATGACGACATCTCTTCTGATCAATTACTGCGTTACAAAATGGATATGAAAGTTCCCGAATCCATTAACCCTCTTCAATGGTGAAAACTTAATGAACACCGATAACCGATAATATCATTCCTTTCCAAGACCGTTTTGTGCATACCAGTTACCTCAGTTCTATGTGAATGATTGTTCAGCTCGGCTGATTATATTGTCAATTAACCCGCTCATCACTTGAACAAAATAATGGCAACACACTTATCTTTTTGCATAGTTGGTTGAAAGATGACATATAAAGGAGACATTCCAGTGTTATTTAATGCCGAGAAATTGACAAAATACTGATTTAAAAAAAAATTAGTTACCAGGGAATCCAGTAAGCTTTGTCGGGAATATTTTGACCCGTGCACATCCTTGGGACCTCCTTAACATATTTGCAAAAGACCCGAACGCTCTATATGGTATGGTTCAGGAGTAGTTGCTTGTGCAACCTCGAACGGACAGGACAGACATTTCAAATACATAATTAACATAAACGCAATTTTACCCATGTGAAATTGCTTTAAAAATACAAATGATATGGTAACACCCGATATTGTGTAATTTTATTTTGTACGCATTTAAAATGGAACTAAAGCTTTTATAAAGGCGTCTTTCTATGTAGATTTTTTTTTCCTTTAAAAACCTACACAACTTGAAATAAGCTTTACTGACAATGGCGAACATACACATTTAATTTCTTTCATTGCACTAAATAGCGTCCCAATTCCTGTTTAATAAAAATAAAAAGGAGATTTTTGTTAATGATTTTATTTTTTGACACATGAAAGTATGAGAATAAGGGTTGTTTTTTTTAATTTTAAATATAAATTATGTCAGTAACATTAGGCTATAACTCTGATTTTCTATAACTATGATATTCATAACCACAATTTTTAGTATGTAATTAAAAAAACAAATTAAAAAACAAAGGAAGTGTGAGTGTCGTAACTAGTAGCTGCATAACATATTATTTTCACTGGATGAAAGATTAAAGTGTATTCTAATTTTAAAATTTACTATTTCTACATTTGTTTTAGTGTATTACACTCAATCGTTTTAATATATTAACACAATACCAAGCTGATAAAATTGTCAATTCTTAGAATTTTCAGGTCTTGAAGATCATTGGTAAACAATGTCTATTTTTAGATGCTTTTGTCTTTTTTTTAAAATCGAATGTTTTAATCTTTTTTTTTCAATTCTTAATGATTATTTTTTTTATTAAGTTTCATTTAACTTTGATTTTTAAGATTAAAATTGTTAGAACTGATTAAAATTAAGAATTTAAAAAAAAATTTATAACACAAAGTGATTATTTTCTCAACATACATGACCTTAGATGTGCTTAAATTAGAGGTCAATCATTTTGTTTGAAATGATATTTAATCAACATTTCATCTATGGTTTTTTTTTCATTAAAATTACATCAAATTTAATTAATACATCTTTTTAAAATAATAATCAAACACATTTAAAAAATACCAAAACATAATAACATCAACCAAAGTGTCATTATAATATTTACTAACACATCACGGCCTGTGATCTAACTTTCTAGTTGTAGTGATTGTATTACTATGCCATGCTACCTCTATTATCATGATACGGTACAGTAACTAAATGACGCTGATTGGCTAATAAAATAAAAAGGAATAGGAAAAGACATAGCAAAACAATACATTTTTTAAAAATCTTTCTGCCATGCCGTGAAAGTATTAATATAATGACACACCTAAAAACAACTCGATACATTTCAAATCCGTAAGTAACGAAACAATTAACAGTATATTTGACGTAAATTATCAAAGTCTTTTTATGAAAACAGCCACAAAACTTTTTGACGGTACTTTTCTTTTTCATCATCAGAGTGAGCCAGTAAGATTTGACACAAGTGGTTTCAGTTTCAGTATTACTTTTATAAAAACTGAAATAATATTGAAAGAAATATTCAATTAATTCAATTGGTTTCAAATACATACACGCTTATTTCTTATAAAGATTTTAAACCATTTTTTACACACTGAAACATTTTTAACATATATCTTGTATTTAAAATTTGGTAGATAAAATTTCTACTTATAATATGGCTATTTGCTTCCAACGAAGATACACTGGAATATATTCGATTACATACGGTTTTCCCTTTTTAGTATCTTCTCTTGTTTTATCGTATCGACAGTAGATTCGTTCTTGTTACTGTCGGTAATCGGACGTGGTATGGATTGCCTGAGGAAACCTGGAAAACAAACACTTTAGGGGCCGTCCATAAATGACGTCACGCGATTTTGGCCAATTTTTACCCCCTTACCCCCCCCCCACTCGTCACGCGTCGTCACAAAAAGTTAGCCCCCTCCCCTCTAAAAATACGTCACAAAGCTTTGACCTCCCCCCCCCACTTAAGGGAAAAAAACAACAAAAAACAACTTATTTTCTATTTGAATCACTTTTATTGTCATTTAAGTATTTATTATTTATTTAGTGAAGGTCTACATCTACATTGTAATATCGTAACACGCTTGAAGCATTTTTTAAAAAATTTTAAACGGCCTTCAGAAAACGAACTGTGTTAACACCCTTAGATTATATTTTATTTTAATACATACAAATTAAACATTGACTATTAAGCATCACGGTTAACGTCTTTGTTTAGAAATAAAACAAACCCGTAAAAACAAAGTTTTTGACTTAAATCCCTTATATATGAGACATAACTAACAGTATTGATTATTTTCAAACGCGACAAACATTTACAGACTGAATCTGTCTTAACTCAATTTTGCTTCATGACGCAGGAGTCTGGTCACCGATCGCTTGACCGAGCTCAGCGTGACACGTAAAATGTAAACAAAAGCACGCAGGTACTTCGATGGGTCGCGTCAACTCAAACTCTCACGTGGAAAAAAAACAATAACAAACAGTGAATTTGAATTACATACGTTATATAAGGATAAACTAAAAATGCATAAATTTAATGACGGTACGTTCGATCGATCTGAAATTTTGATACGATGCATTGTTAGGTGAGACGGGTCCGTGTGCCAAGTTTCAGCTCGAACGGATCACGGGAAGTGGGTCATTTTTGAAGTTTGTTTTTCAGCCCGCCCAAGACAGACAGAGAGAGATGACGACAGAGAGACAGAGACGGCGGTGAAGTTAATATAAGGGATTTTAAAAAAATTATTTAAAAATAATATTTTAAAAATTTATTTTTTTAAAATCCCTCAATTGACTGACGGGCATCCCGAAAGAAAGAGGTCGGCGAACAGGGGGTAAATAACCTCATCTGGGGTCGAAAGGGAATTCTTGGGGTAATGCAGACTCATTTGGGACATATATAATCCACTACAATCCACTAGATATTTTAAAATACGTCGTGTATACGGGTACGCTTGGAACATATGCCCATTATTGAACCGGTTCCTTCCAGAAAATTCATTTTTAAAAATTTGACAACTATGTAGATTTCTTACCTACATACTATACAAATACACGTAAATCCACTCCCACTTTCATTTATATTGACACGAGTGACAATAATCTTAATCCACATGACTTGAATGTATCAAGTATCCTTCTGTGATATTTAAAATTAATGCCTTAAAACTGAGCTAAGAAGAAAAGTTGTTTTGTGCTCCTCTCGAATTGCGATGTCAAGAATTTGATGCATTCAATAAAGTTCATGAATACTTGACTAATTTTAAATGGGCTCATTTATCATTATATCTAGAATGGCCAAGGGCGTTTGACCAAAAACCAACCGAACAATTATATCAAAAACGTTTATAATCTTATCAACAGATCACTCTTTTAAAGAAAAAGGATATTCCGTGTCGTTTTGACTTAAAATATCTACACATAATCCTATTCAGATCATTTTTAGACATTTGCCATGCTTGTAAAACTCACCCTTAGCATAGTTTTTGGGGGAAGGGGCTAACAACGATCCCCCAAATCCCCGAGTCATGTGAGCAGTACCTAGAGTCGAGTAACGCACACATAAACTTGTATATTTTGGGGTAATGGGCAAAAAAGTTCGCCGACGGAGCTGCGGTTACATCACAAATTCTTTGATGTCAACATCAAACAACACAGTGTAACAATTTCATACGTTATCTTGTGAGTTCTCAAACTTAAGGATTATAATTAGATTTAATTTTCGTGTCTTGATAACTTACGCCACCAGCGTCTGATATCCTACCGACGGGAATATTGAGAAGCACTGATTTAAAAAAAAAGAAAAAAAGTCATTCAATAAATTGTAAGGGACCAAATATTTCAGTGGAAGTTTTATTTAAAGTTACCCTTTTGATGTGACGTCACATTTCTTCAAACCCCCTCCCTCCCCCTCGTCACGCATCGTCACAAAATTGTGACCCCCTTCCCCCCCCCTAGGAGCGTGACGTCATTTATGGACGGCCCCTAACACGCGTGAAGCCGTTGAAAACGTCATTGAATAAATTGCAAGCAATGAATTAGTTGAGTGGAAATTTTATTTAAAGATGCGCGTATTTTTGTTGTTGATGTGACGTCACATTTCTTTACCCCCCCCCTTCCCATCGTCACAAATGCTTGACCACCCCCCCCCCTTTTTTTTTAGGCACGTGACGTCATTTATGGACGGCCCCTTAATCAAAATAAGCGGCTTTACAAAAGAAACAAGAATTTTGTTATTCCACGTAAAACAAAAGCCAACCTACTTATTAGACGAAGCAGACGATCTTCTTCAACTTTCAGTGAAATAATTTATTGTTCTTTATTTTAGACATTGTGTATAAAAATTAGTACGGTACCTTATACAAGATATATGTCACAAATTTTAATAAATATATTTATTTACAAATAAATTTGTAAAATACAAACTGAATTCAGTCAGTTCCATTGTTTAAGTTTATTTAAAGTACAAAGAAACTTCTGCTTATTAGTAAAGACTTAAGTGAAAAAATTTTTTTACAAAAACCATAATCGATAAATAAAATATTTTTAAAAAAACTTGTTCACAACTGAATGAGTCTAGAAGATGATCTGTAATATCACATAGCGCCTCCGGCACTAAGGATGAAAGAATATTTCTTAAGCCATTACACAATTACTATATATTCTACTTTGCTGCTTATGGGGAAAAAAGTTGAAAGCCTACTTGAGAGTAACCTAATAAGTGAACAGAGATAAATTTCATCTAATCATTCATAATGTTATTCTGAGTAATGGGTCTATTGTTGAAAATTTTCGGTCATCTCTTTACCCTTAAAGGCATCCCATTTTGTAACGAAAATTGCTTGATGAATTTATTTATTTTCTATATTTCCCAAAGAAACATTCTCTAAAAATAGTCCTATTTTCGCGTTTCAATTTTCTTTCCAGGAATTTATGTTTATCTTAGCAATGGATTTTTTAATTGGCTTATTTTTGTTCTCGAAGATTGCTAAACAAGACACTGTATGGCTAATAATTACGCATGATTTAGGCTATATAGATCAGTTTTTTTAGCTTTTCCATAGGTAATTTAAGTAAGTCAGTAATGTATATGAGATCCTTTTTTAATAGTTCCTAAGGAAATAGTACTGTTAATAAAGAATTATTACAGTTTTGTTCCTTTCAGTTGCAGAAAAAAAAATTCTTATCTTTTTTTTCAAAACTTGCATATTATTTTAAAAGGAGAAGTTTTCATTTATCACTCTTTCAACACCATAAATTTATATTTTTTAGACTATTTTACATGGACACGATTTTTAAGGAGCCATAATCAGCAGAAACTGATAGGGATAAATAGAGAGAAAAATCTCGCATTCACTTGGTTTTCAAAAATATTTTTAATGATCTCTACTGACTCTTTATAAACAGTAAATGATTTAACGTCTAAATTGATTGACATACTCTCACATTTCTAAATTGATAACACAATCTTAACGAAATACAATCAAATATCAACTATATACATACACATTATTTACACTAACATGTGGAACTAGCAGTCTGTCAAAAAGACCAAAGAAGAGAGTTTAATCCCTAATAAGATATTTTTATTGCATATATTTACTAATTAAAATTAAGAAATACTTCGAAATGTTTAAGGAAGAGATAAATTTACAACTCAGTAACTAAACACTCATAGATTCATTGTTTGAAAGATTAAATAAAATCACGCAATTACGACGAGCACTTATGTGTAGCTACGCGATACAAAAATGCATACCTTGAGCACTACCGCACGATTGTAAAAATGTAGCTAATAAAAATATCAATATAAAAAACTTCCGCCTAGAGCGTTCAGTTGTGGTACTTGATGCTCTGTTTTGTTATCTAAATAAACGGCTAATAAAGAACTTTTGCGTTCATTCAAAGTCAAAGAGTAAATTTTTTTAGAGGGTCACTTAAAAATATTGGTGTCCTAAATTAAATGTCATTGATGGAGCTTTTCTTTTTCAATTTGATTTTGAATTTTGAACATTTATCTATCATGATTAAAATTGAGAAGTGTTTGGAACTTTTCACCTTTGTGTTGCATGAATTAAAATAAAGTTGGACATATCTGCCTTTGTGATGTATGAGTGTTTCTAAATTCAAATAAACTTATTTACTTTATTCTGTGTTGTTTAAAAAACAAAATTAGATAGTCAAAATACTTCAAGAAGGCAGTTTTTAAAAAAACCGATTTAATGCGAAAATGTTTTACAGTGTTGCCACACTTATTTTCCAGACTATGACTTTAAATGTTGTCTTTTATTCACTTTAACCTGCCTTGAAATAGAATATTTGATACAATTTTGATTTTAATCTTATACATAATCTCCGTTATCTTTAAAATTTGAACCTATTATGATGGGGCAACTGTTACAGATTTACTCGGATCATTTTAGCTGTAAAATAATTCCGTAAAAGCAAAGACGATCATGTTTAAAAGTTAAATTTTTTTACCAGTTTTTAGCCTGGAAATGTTTTGGTGACAACCATTGGCGTCACTAGGGGGGTGCGGTGGGGCGGGCCGCCCCGGGTGACAACACCACAAGGAGTGACACCAAAATATATGTTCTGTATGTTCCAGTTATTGGGCACTGGATGATTCGGAGGAGTTCTATGAGTTAAGTCGTGAGGGGGTGACACCATGAGCTACCACCCCGGGTGACACCAACCCTAGTGACGCCTCTGGTGACAACGATAACATTGGACATTTTTTGTCTCTGTTTGTTTCATTTTCTGTCCTTTTTTGTTTTTCGTTCAGTAATGTTTTTAATTGTCATTAGTATGCTACACAAAATTTCAAATTTAAACTTCCTAACAACAGATGGCCATAGGTAACGAACTGAAATTTGTATTTATAAATCTTTTCAGTCTTTCAATGAAGATAACGCTTGCTATTCTTATGACATCTTGTTCCAGGAAATTCAGAAGCCTCGTTTCTTCTGCAGATATCAGCTGATCGATAACCGTACGCCTGACATCAAGTAGAATTCATCATGTGGTCCTTTAAATAAACGATCGGGCTTTTAATATACGCTGTCTGTCAATGGGAAGACTGGTCATTGCAGTGCAACGTCACAGACCTTTTAAAGTACTCTGAAATATTCTCTACACTTAGTTTTCATTCCAGCATTGAATTAAATTACAATTCACAGATACATTTTTTGACATTCAACGTTGCGCTCTAACTATTTTAGAGTTTCGAGTTACCAGCGCAAAGAAGATGAATAAAACTTGGCAGATGATCACCACGCAGTCCATCGCTATTTCTCAGATGACGACAGTCAAGGCTGGAAACAAAACAATCAGCAAGATTGTTTCTGGCGGAAATGACGTCAGTGCCGAAGGTTTGTTTATTTCAAATTTAATCCTGAATGTGATTCTGAACAACGTGCTCTGCACTTTTGGCATGATCGGGAACATCTTCAACGTCATTGTACTGTCGAGGCCCAAGTTCAAGGACACGACAAGCTTCCTGCTACTGAGCGTCTCGGTGGTGGACTTCTTCGTCTCTGCCATCCAGTGTCTCTTCAGATTGCCCAACATCATCTGGTACGTCAACCCAAGGCTATCAGATATCGTCTTTTGTTTTTACATGACGTATTTCCACAATTGGGGCGTCATCTTTTTAAACATCAGTGTGTTTTATGTGGCGCTAGTTGCTGTAGAGCGCATGATAGCCGTCTGTTTTCCTTTCCGTGTGGCCGTGTTGGTGACGAAGTTCCGTATGAGGCTTCTGACCGTCTCGGGTTTTATCTTTTATGTTTCACACTCTGGCCCTTATCTTAACATGCTTTACACATGGACTTACTATGACGGTAACAACGTGGCGTATGCCAGAATAGCATATTCTAAATTGTTTGTAGATAACTGGGAACTTCTGTTGTATTATAGATTTATAACAACAATGCTATTTGTCTATTTTCTGCCAATAACACTAATTACTGTCAGTACGCTATTGATTACGCATTCCATGGCCTTAAATTGGAAGAACTTAAAAAAACTCTCCACAACAAATTCTGCCAAGAGACTCAAAGAGATGAAATCAACAAAAACCGCCCTCTATGTTTGTCTGACTATGATGGTCTTTATCTTGATTCCATCATTTATCTTTGACATGCTATCTTGGTTCAGAGAAGATTTGTTTCCTGCTAACAAAAACAGATCAACTATTGTGTATTACGTCATGACGTTACTAGGGCAAATGAATTCGTTCTTTAATTTTATTATTTACGTTGCAACTAGTCCTAAATTTGCTAATGAATTCAAGGACATAATTTTTTGCTCTCACAAAAAGCTAAGAAAAAAATATAATTAAAAAAAGGAATTTAAATGTTTAAAAATGTCTCCAACGCAATTGTGCCAGTGGAATTTTAAAAAAAACTATTATTATGTAAATATTAAAACTTCAATGAAATTTTTTCAATCTATGTTTATTCAACTGATATTGTGGTACCCCTATTTAACAAACTTTTTGTAATTATAATCCGATCATGATGTTGATAAATGCATTTTAGTAATAAAATAACCTTTACAAACTTTAATTTTCTTTTTCAAAAACAAATGGAATGATAATAATAAAGAAAACACATTTTCTTGAAACGTTTTTTAACAAATGTTTGAAAATCTTAAATTTACCAAAGTCTCATTTCTGTTCATGAGTGCAAGATTTATTTTTTTTAAACTATTTTTTCTGCATATTGTTAGAAAATGTATTTTGCTTTTTTTAAGCAGTAGCTTTAAAGGGACGGTATTTATTCTTTGATTCGATGATTTTAATTCTTGGCCCCATATCACAGTATCAACTATGAAAGAAAACAAACACAACATGAACCACGACAGACCTTCACAGAGAGGAGAGTCAACAGAATAACATGAACCACGACAGACCTTCACAGAGAGGAGAGTGAACAGAATAACATGAACCACGACAGACCTTCACAGAGAGGAGAGTCAACAGAATGTATACTTACGACCAGCGGTTTAAATTTTAACCCATTGCTTGACCACTAAACGAGATACTTGGAGACGAGTATTTGACATTCGACGGCCTGTCAATGTACACAAAGCCGTCTTTACACCATTTTGGGCCCCAGGGCAAAGAAAGAGTGCGCCCCCTCCCCCCGCAGGAATAAAATATTAAGTAAAAAATAAATATACATAATATATATATAAATAAACATATCCCCATGGGGCCCCTATGCTCGTGGGCCCCCGGGCAAATGCCCAACGGGCCTATGCGTTAAGACGGCCCTGATTGTACATGGGAACTATGCACAAGTCGCTAGAAAATGCCGACGATGCCTTGCAGTGGTGGGGGCTGCTTGGTGAAGAGATTTTCTCACTAACCTTTGACATGTTCACACGTCACATAGAAACTGTTTCTTTCTTCTCTGTGTACTAAACACAATTGCAAAGCTTGAAGAAGTATAAAATGGCAGTACGTCACACATTCCAGTGCTGCGATTATGCATGCTGTAAGTGTGGGAAATTAGCAGGCACGATTGTGTCACGTGTCCACCCCACCCCCCACCCAGGCGCATACGTGGAATAGAGCGAAGTGACAATAAATGGATCATCTCTCGACCGCAAGTTGTAAGAGTAAGAGGCAATGGAAAAAAAAACACAGAAATATTGTCATTTTAAAAAATTAAACCATAAATTACAGTCACCCTTAAGGACAATTAAAACGATATCTTTGTTAGTTTTTGCTTGTGTGAAGCAAATTTCGTATTCATTAAAGATGTGTTAAATTATTGTTCTCTGTTTCTGCTTTTTTGATATTGTTTCGAAAAATGTATTTTCATATTTTTCACTGTCTTCTAAAATGTATGCATGGAAATATGTTATACTAATACTAGTGTATTACCCGTCAAAAATGACGGAAATTTTCAAAATAAATACATTTCAGCTTAAATCTATTTATTTTGAAAAAATGCACACCAGAATTAAAAGTAATGTAATAAAGAACTTTTTTTTAAAATTCATCTATTTTCATATTGCACAATTTTATGTGGAACGTTCGAAAAGAGTTATTTTTGGTGCAGTAATTTGGTGCGCTGCTGTCTAAAATTAGTAGCGTCACGGACAGACAGACGGGACGTGACATACATTGCAAATTATGTATGTTGAGGATTAAAATGATAAAGAAAATCGCGATTTCTTTTTCACTTATTTTTGAACGCAGTAAACATACAAAACAAATCATTCAAATTTAATTTGTTGAATAAAATTGTCATCTCTGTAAACTTGTAAATCGTGTTGGTCCTTGTGTGAATGTATAATAAACTTGATTATATTACAAACTAGTATATGGTGGCGCTCCTTAAAAATCTTGTAGTCCTTAGTCTTGTAGAGAAACCGTACCTTATCTGTCCTTAGCACAATTATGTAGTTTGATTATGTAATTACTTCCATTAAGTATCTTCACCTTTATACGAAAGATAAACTTCGCTCCGAACTAAACAAACAATTCAATGTGGTCAATTGAGAAATGCATTGAAAAATATCTCATCGCCATAGACACAGGGTAGGGATCGCATTTGGAATAAAACACATGTATTCTTTCACATGATCAAAAGAATACTGAAGGGGGAAAAGTCAAATAAATGATTTTGTTTTCAAATCATATCCCTGTATACATTTCATTAAGAAATAGTTTATATTAATATTTATTTCATTAATTTACCTTGTCATACCAAACGATAACACTTCTAGTCGAATAGAGTCACATTTCTAATACGCTTCTGTTAAAATAAAAACATAAAATATCGATACATTAGAAGCATTTCTTCCTCTCTTTCTTGTTGATGTTTTCCTCGGACTGAACAACACATCAAAGTTGTTTTAATCCAAACAGCGCAAACATTGCTTAAAAACGTTAAACAAATTTTTACTAGTTAAGGTTAGTTGTATCTGTAATTTGTTATATGAGACGTGGTAAAAAAAATTTAAGTGTATTTAATAATGATATTTCAGTTGTTTCTCCAAATTAATAATATAGTTTTTTTGTTATTTTCTTTCGTGTAAGTAACTTGCGTTGGATTGGTCGTTGTCTGTGCTGCGTCGGATAGCTTGAGTTGAATGCGATCAAATCAATTAAATGTTTGTTTATGTCGGTAGGGTTGCCGGTTGGCTGTCTCAAAAAATACCGGTCACTTAGTTGTCGATCTTGTCGATGGACAATATTCTCAATCTAAAATGTCCGGTATTGATTCCTTTTTTTCCAAGGGGACAAATAACGTTATTACTGGACAGTCGGTATAAAACGGTCATCTGGCAACCCTAAAATGTCCTGACAGTTTTTGTAATGGGCTATTTCCTTAAAAACGATTTCTCACTGCTTTACTCGAGGAACGTTCCACGTGACCTGTTGTTGTTGGTAAAGTTTGTGGCTCGAGCAACACACAACAAAATAACTGGCAATAATAACTTAAGAAAAAGTCGTTGGTAATGGCGGCAATTTGATAACCTGCAACATTCGTTTATGTCTCCTGATTGTTGTAGCATGCTCCAAAGTGGAACAAATAATTGTCTAAGACTAAATATTGTCAACGGAGTTTTATGTGTCGATGTCACTCTATCAACATATGAAACTCATAAAAATGCAAGACTACACACAAAACCGTCAATATGCGTAGGATGCAATAATCTTCTGTTTAGAAGGAACGCATGTAATAGATAAGATAAGATAAAATAAGATAAGATAAGATAAGTTAGTTTAATGGGTCCGTCATCGCTTTCGAGATCTCCAGTGAAGACTTCACTCTTCTCATTTGAGTCGCTAGAATCTCTGTCATGTTCTTGTCATTCTTAGGTCACGAGTACATACGTGAGTCAGGTCTATGACGTAATGACGTAGTTAGTTCTGTGTGTGTGTATGCAGTGAGGTTAGCTGAGGTGTACGAAACTTGTTAGACCAATTTTTTTTTAAAACAGTGCTGAGATTGTTTGGGGGGGGGGTAATTTAATAAAACAATTCATGTGCAGAATTTTTTAAGATCTGAAATGTCATAGTTAAGGAAATGGCAAGTAATCATTATATCAGAACGCGTTTCAGGTTTTGAACCAATGCGTTTTAAGAATGTGGCGTACAAGTACAATAATCCCAACAGCAGGTCAACCTTGACGGCAATGTTTTGGTTTGAGAGGAAATATTCTGTCACCATTCTATCTGAAACTTTTAACTTTCAGTGCCCTGGAAGTGGTGATTGTACTAAAACCAACCTTGTCAGCAAACCTACGCCGCCACTTACCCCCCCCCCGCCCCACTTGCGCGCTATACCTCCCCTCACCACAGTAAAGTACTGCAATAACTTTGACTGGTTGAGTTGAATCAAAACATGGTTGGCCAAGAGCCCTGCTCCAACGGGTCAACAGCCTCTTCCCGCTTGTGTGGAGGACAAGATCGGATAACTCCGATCGCCACCTTCAATCATCAGTGCTGATCGTGGTGGTGTGTGCTCACTGACCATCTCCCAGTGTTTCTCTCTGTAGATAACTTAACCTCGCGGCACACTGCTGTGTCCACGTGTGGCTTACACTAATCAACACATACATACCCGTAGCAGACGAGATATATTTACACGATTTCATTGGAACCTGACATTCTAATCTAAGTAAGGATTTTAATTCAGGATATTTTCAATTTTTAAGTTATATATTTATTGGTTCAGTCTTATTCTTAATCCATTCTTCGTCTATTTACTATCAGAATGCTGAATTAAACTCAAATCTATAAAAAAAAATAAAATCAAATTACTATTAGTATTAAATGTAGATCTACCAGAAGACACGCGTATCTTTTCATAATAGCCTTACGCCTACGTCTAACCAAAGCAAATCATTAAAACTAATTAATTATTTATTAAATAGATTTCTTGTAAATTGGACTCAGAACTTGCTGTTATTGCAATGACAATGATGCCTCGGGAATTTTGTTACTTAAATTTCGACTTTGATGGGTTAATTGTAAGTTTACAACGGCTATACTATTAAACACGTTAAATCTTTCCATGTTATAATTTATAGGACTATAGCTTATAATTAACGCAAGACCAAGCCTAATGACGGAAGGATGCTAATTATTATTTAAGCCTGATGAAATAATATAGGCAGGCTTCTTACTGATGCATACGTGATGAGATTTGTATAAATTTATTAGTAATCAGATTCAAATATATCTGACTCTGTATATTACGGTTTTAAATGTTTTTGCAAGCGTGTACTTAAAAGCACCTTTAGCCTTTAACTTCTGTTTTCATTACCTTTATTATTATAAAATAAGCTTCCTTACTATTAAACTATTTAATACATTAGTTATCAGCTGTTGGCCCGATCATGGCCAAGTTTGTGTTTAACACAATTTGGCCAACTTTAGACGTCCGATTGAGACAAACAGAAAATATGTAATGTATAAGAACAAATGAAATGATTTTACATGACAAGAGAACGAGCATTTTTGCGAGCAAGGAAGATTTCCCTCAGTCAGGGTATGACTGAAGGAAGGAAGATTTCCCTCAGTCAGGGTATGACTGAAGAAAGGAAGATTTCCCTCAGTCAGGGTATGACTGAAGAAAGGAAGATTTCCCTCAGTCAGGGTATGACTGAGTACGTCAATTATGCAATAATAGGACAGATCTTCCCAAACATTGTAGGCTAAATGTTACTATTTTGTTTATAATCATGAGTGTGTCTGATTGTGTTTTCTAAGCAAAACTCTCAGGTACTCAAGTACAGTTGGTCTGTGGTATGTTGGCGGTATGTCTGTGGTATGTTGGCGGTATAGAGACGTGCGACCAGCCCAATGGATGCACCGTGCAAGTTGATTCAACCAATAAAGTACCTGGGCATAGTTGGAATCACCCGAAATGCATAAATAATAATACGGATTTATGTGAACACGTGCGTTAAAGAATTTGGCAAAAACTTCCACAACCGTTTTTAGGTCATCTTACTCAATCCGTGCCCCACCCCAACACGACTCTATTTAAACGTTCATAGTTCAAGGTCGGTGGGAGAGGAAGTGGTGGGGGGGGGTCGTCGCCGCTTGGATTGTTTTGGGCTGTTGCTCCCCCGGTAACGCTAATTGCTTTACAGTCCCAGGGTGTAAGCTAAGACATGAGAATATCTGACCAGACGTTCAAGGTCAGTCCTGGATTGTTCACTCTTGCGTGACTCTCTCAATTTTATCGCCAAAGCTTGTTTCCCTGAGGCTGTGTGTAGCCAGGACATCGGTATGGACTCTTGGTGTAGCCCGTAGTGATTGCAGGGATAGACTTGGTGTAGTGTGAGCGCTTTTTGGACAGCTGTTCCATGTACTTGTGGTATGTTGATTTAGGGAGTTGTTTTTGTGTGTGTGCTTACAGCCTCAAATCCCCGTGTCGTTTTAAATGTAAATATTCGAACGTTATATGATGTTTATCATCAACTGAGAAGTATATAGAAGTAAATGGATAGTTGATAAATAGTTGAATGTAAGACAATATCTGCCGTAGGCATACATAAGAGAAAAACAGTAGTCAGCAGTTTTGCCATATATAATATTTAGTAAGAACAGAAAAATATAACCATCTTAGTTTTAGTGTCAATTATCACTGTACGGTACTGTATCATGAATAATGTATACCTTCCCTCCCCCAACGATACATAATGTGGTTGTGGTTTATCTGTCGGCTTCGGAATCAATGTATTACTTATTGCATTTATAGTAATAGAGTTTATATTTTGGACTAAGTATGTTAGTGTTAGATCATTCCTACGAGACATTGGTTGATCAGGAAGTTTGTGTTGGAGCGATGAAATGAACTTTTAACGTGCAAACAAGTCTTTCAATATCTTGGAGAAGATACCGATGTGTCGTCTGTTGCTATCGGTAACCACCCCATCCCCCATGGCGTGTTAGAAACATGCGGTTGGTCATTGGATGTCCTTTCTATCGTTGACCAACGGACCTTCCCTCCCTTTCCATTATTTTCAGCCAACACACGGTACGATACGTGTTGTCTTTTGTTTGTTGGGCGGCCACGGTTCGTTATCGTAAGTAGTACGGCTTGGATGTAGGCAGGGGGGGGGGTGAATCCCTTTGGGAATTAAGACTGACCAGATGTGGACACACGTACGTCATGACAACCCAGCTGTGTAGAATCGCTAAACCAGATGTCTGGATATAACACCTCGTAGCCTGTTCGTGCGTGTAAAGTTTTTACGCTCATCGTCAAACCAAAAGTACCACCACCCACCCCATCCCCCTTTTTTAAACCTGTTTTATTATCGCTGCAGGAAACTTATACTGCTTGCGCCGCGTGCAGCCACACCCGACAGAATCAATTAGTGTTTAGTAGTATGCCTCCACCGGTCCACGGTTTATTATTGAAGCATTATTTTATTGACGACAAAATGTCAGAGAATATGACAATGACACCAGAAGGCATAGTACCTTATAACCATTTTAGCTTGATCAAAAAGAAAAATATCATCGAATTGGGTTTCAGAAAAAGGTTTAAAATGTGTGTTTTTTAAAAAAAAACTTGTTAGTGTTGTTTCAACTTTTTTCTAATAAATATCTTCACCCTTCAATGCAATAAATTCTTTCCCATATTAGTATTTTTTTTATCTTTACATGTTTTAGTATTTGATATTTTGAAGAAAAAAAGCCAAACAATATCTATATATCAGTCTATTCAGTGCTGGATTTACCTATTTGCTAAACAAGCTATAGGTTAGGGCCCTTGCCTTCTTGGGTGCCCCCCCCCCGGAATTTTCTTTTCATTGGCACTGACATCGAATATCTGGACTTGAAAAGCGTCCCCATATTGCCATATCTCAATTATATAAATCCGGCCCTGAGTCTATTCCTTCTCATTCTGGTTGATGTTTTCCGGGACTGAACACTGTTGATAAGTAGCTTAGTTGTGTTTTCAAATACATATATTATCAATTATTTATCTCCTGTTTGTTCACTGGCGAAGGCTTTTTGCCGATACATTCGTTATTTTGTGGCGTCTTGTCAGACTCCCTCTCAGCTTATTAAAAAACTTTTTTTGTCCTTGTAAATGGTAGACTATAACTATAGGGTCACACTCAGACTCAATGGCCAAGTCTTACTTTGAAATCCAACCCCAGCCCTTCCCAACCTAACATGCCCCTTACTTCCCAACCTAACACGCCCCTTACTTCCCAACCTAACACGCCCCTTACTTCCCAACCTGATACGCCCCTTACTTCCCAACCTAACACGCCCCTTACTTCCCATCCTAACACGCCCCTGTATGTTCTCCCAGCTCCTCATGTCGGTCATGTTTACGCACCCTTAGAGGCAACAAAATGTCCACCCACCCAATCACCCCCCCCCTCAAACCTATGATGTACATCGCCCCGCTGGACAAGGGTAACTCTAATCAGCTCCCTGGGGTGAGGGTCAATCGCTTGAGGGAAGGGCGGGATAGGCGTGCCGACCCGTCGACACCGTTTTGTTCTTGATATAGTTGTTGCGTCAACTATTCAAATCTTGGGACGTAGTCATACCTACAAGCTTGTTAAAACTAAAAGCGTGGGTGGGTGAGGGAGGGGGTTGCGCGTACGGTCTTCCCTGTCTTTGGTACCCAATGAAACTGTTATTTGAGTTTTTAGCCGTGGGATTCGATGGTTGATGTGTTTAACATACTAGTGATGTTCTGTGACCTTGATGTCTTTGTACACACTTAAATGGTTTTTAGAACTGGAAATGGCTTTTCTTTGAGTAGGTTGTTGGTATTAAAGGTTTGAAATCGCTGTTCTAATTGTATGAAATGACCTAAAAGTTAATTAATTTTTAAAACATTTTTCTAAGAGGTCACTTTGCACGATTGAATAATAATCATTATAGCGGAGTACCCCAGCCAGCAGCTGAGCTCACAGCGCTTCACATAAAAATAATAACACACTTACATTTGTAAATTCATTTAATATGTAAAACATTAATATCCTAGCTACAACATATAATGATAAGGACATTACGGTGCATGTAAGATACGTTTATCATTGAAAGAAATGTTTGATTGTTATCTAATTAATTCTGAGAGTAAATTTTGAAGATCATCATCAGTGGTGATACAGCCCATGTAGGGCCCTGGCCTGCTCCACCACATCCTTCCATTCAGACCTATCGATGGCTTTCCTTCTCCATGCCCGAACCGCAAGCTGTTGTAGGTCCGTTTCCACATCATCGATCCACCTCAGCCTTGGGCGACCAGTGGGTCGTCTGCTCCCTGGTTTCTGTCTGTGTAGAGCATCAAAAATTATTTACAGGCAAAAATTTTTAAGAGGTTGTTTTTATTTAGTGCAGCCTTTAAGGCCTTAGTCGTAGGAATACTGCGAATGTGTAATGATAGAGAATTCCATTGTTTGGCTGCACAAAAAGAGAAATAAGTTTCGTCAAATGTTTTAGCGTGTGTCTTAGGCACATAGATTGTAAGTGGATGAGTACACAGAAGTTCAGTGAGATAGGGAGGCCATGAGTCGGAAAAGTTGTGGTAGAGAACGGACAATTTGTCATCAATGTGTGCTCGTATAGGGAGCCAAAGTAGTGAATGAAGTAGAGGAGTAATATGGTCCAAGTTAAATACAAAATATAGATGCATGTGCCCAAAAAATTGTTCATTAATAAATAGTTATCCCTTTGAGAGATTGTCAAATGTTAAAGATATTTTTATTTTGTTTTTATTGTTAGATTCAGACTTTGTCTCAATGGGCTTATAATACCAAGTGACTTGATGGACTTATGCCAAGTGTTTTGATGGGCCTATGGTACCAAGTATCATTTCCTACTATACAGAGCCGACAGAAGTAGATCAGTTGCCTCAGACCATGGCCTCCACCCAGCCCCCTGACATACAGTTCTCCCAGCACGTCACATTTGACGAGTCCCTGCTGATGGCTCACGTGCCACTTGAAGAGGATGACTCACTGATGGCCATGATAGCATCTGCCCAGCAACAAGAGGACCTCATGGCGGTCGTGGAATCGACCCAGCTCGACCACCTCATGTCCGAGATGGAATCAACACAACAACTCGACCACTTCATGGCGGCCCTGGAGTCAACTCATCACTTTGAGAACTTCATGGACGAGGTGGAGTCATTGAGTGAACAAGAACCCGTGGGCGACCTTGACCCGCTGCAGTACGCCGTAGACGTCATCACGATGGGGTCAACTGAAACGCAAGAACAACAACTGATGCATGAGGAACTGAGTGAGCTGATGCTTGATCTTGATTCTCTACAGCAGGTGGGTCACAGCACGGGTGGCGAGTTAGCACATCAGATGGGTCACAGCACGGTTGACGAGTTAGCACATCAGATGGGTCACAGCACGGGTGACGAGTTAGCACATCAGATGGGTCACAGCACGGGTGACGAGTTAGCACATCAGATGGGTCACACCACGGGTGACGAGTTAGCACATCAGATGGGTCACAGCATGTGTGCCGAGTTAGCGCATCAGATGGGTCACAGCACGGATGACGAGTTAGCACATCAGATGGGTCACAGCATGTGTGCCGAGTTAGCACCAATGCTGGTTAAAGGTAACGTCAAGGTAGAAACATCTTCTATTGACTTACAATCAAGCCATGATAACGACACTGCCCCGGATTTTTATAAGGAACCAATAGATGAGGAAGACATCATTGTTGATGTGGAAACCGTGAACCCTGAACCGGATATAGAACGTGTTGCAACGGTCGCGCTGTCCCGAAATAAGTCAGAACCAAAGACACGGCCAAATGAGAACATCAGAAAGAAGACAAAAACAAATGTGAAGAGCTCATCACAAAGCTGTGAAAAAGTGGAAGAAAGATTGAAAAAAACTATAAATCCATCAAGGAGCCCCCTTGTGGATGTCACTCACAAAAAGTCGTCATCGCACCCCGAGATGGTGGCACCCAGTGCTCCTCAAAATTTGGTCATGGGAACTTTAAAAGTTCTTGATCCAAGTAAACTGTCTTTTATCCAGCCACAGAACCCTTTTCGTCTGACCACCAAGTCTCTCAAACCGAGGGGCAGGTCGGTCAGCATGGTTAGTCTTGGTGGAGATGGTAAAGTGGTGGGGGATATTCAGGCGAGTCTTGGACAGGTTGAGCAGAAGAAAACAATAGAACAAGTTGATAAGAAGGCCACAGTCGGACTTATTGATAAAAATATAATTGATCAGAAAACCAAAACAAGACTGGCGGATGAAAAATCAACACTGGGGCCTGTTGGTATGAAAACCGCTACCAAAAGAAAGGCTGATGTAACAGGCGCGTGTGACAGTGCCCAGCCCCGGGACCAGCTGGCGTCACGTAGGGCGAGTCTTCCTATGAAAATAGAGCTCCCTCCCTTCAAGAATAAGCCCTCCCTGCCCAGTCTGACACCGTCTGCACCAGAAACAAGTACAACAAAACTTATGAACAATGTCCCATCCTCCGTCTCCCTGAAGCCATCAGACAAAGATAAACCAGCCCAGGAGATTGAGACCATCAGCCTGGAGAGACCCGGGTCCCAAGTCCCAAGCCAACCTGATCCCACCAGGACATCCCTGGACACGCCAACCACACCAGATAGTTTAGAGTGCGATCCAATCAGGGTATTTATTTGTTTACTTTTCTTTGTAGATACAATTTTAGATGTTGTTTAAAATAATCAAATGCCGTTGCCAATAGTGAAATATTTACAGATGGTTAGTCTAAAATATATCATATATATATTTACAGTATATATATAAATATATATAAATATATATATATATATATATATATATATATATATATATATATATATATATATATAAAAAATCAAAGTATGTCTGTGTGTTAGTGCATGTCCTTTATAGCTGACTAAACCATTCATCCGATCGTCATGAAATTTTTGGAGACTGTTAAGTTCCTACCTGGGATAGTAACTGGCAACTTTTTTTTCTAAATTTAACACTTATTGGGCACCAGGGGGTCCATAATGTCATTTTTTGCTTATATGAGCTATATAAAAATTAGTTTAAGCGCTAGCTACTGTGTAAATTGTTGGATCTTAACCAGACTTTGTATATGACAACTTGATAGCCAATATTAAAATACTATAGGGCACTGAACTGCAAATATTCATTCCTTTGGGGCTGGGGCCCCAAAAATTCACATTTCTTAAACGTTTTAGATTTTATTCACCATTCAGTCAATCTTGTCAAATAATGACACATGTATCCATTATTATACAAATTGAAATGAACAGGGGTTTTCAACTTTATATCTTGCACTGAATGGGCCCCGGGGCCCTTAATGTCTTTTTTTGCTTATATAAGATATATAAAAATTAGTTTATGCATTAGCTACTGAGTAAATGAATGGATCTAAACCAAAATTTGAATATAAAAACTTGGTAGCCCATATTAAAATACTATAGGGCACATAACTTCAAATGTCCATTCCTTCGGCCCGGGTGGCCCCCAATGTCTATTCTTTGTATATGTTTAATGTATTTTCCCCCATTCAATTTTTCACTATCTATGAGGAAACTGAATTAAATGAACAGGTTTTTTAAATTTACATCTATCACCAAATGGCCCCAGGGGCCCTAAATGTCTTTTTTTCTTATATCTATCTATATATATATAAATCAAAGTATGTCTGTGTGTGTGTGTGTGTGCATGTCCTTTATAGTTGACTAAACCATTCATCCGATCGTCATGAAACTTTTGGAGACTGTTGAGAACCCGCCTGGGACGGTAACTGGCAACTTTTTTTTCTCTAAATTTAACACTCATGGGGCGCCGGGGGCCCATAATGTAATTTTTTGCTTATATGAGTTATATAAAAATTAGTTTAAGCGCTAGCTACTGTGTAAACTGTTGGATCTTAACCAAACTTTGTGTAATAAAAACTTGATAGCCAATATTCAAATACTAAAGGGCACTGAACTCCTAATAGTCATTCCTTTGGGGCTGGGGGCCCAAAAAGTCCTTTTTCTGAATCGTTTCACCATCCTGGTTTTAACAATCTTGACAAATAATAACACATTTATCCATTAATATTAAAATTAAAATGAACAGTGTTTTGAACTTTATATATTGCACTAAATGGGCCCTGGGGCCCTTAATGTCGTTTTTTGCATATATGAGCTATATAAAAATTAGTAGTTTATGGGTTAGCTACTGAGTAAATGATTGGATCTTAACCAAAATTTGTATACAAAAACTTGGTAGCCCATATTAAAATACTGTAGGGCACATAACTTCAAATGTCCATTCCTTCGGGGACGGGGGCCCCAAATGTCTTTTCTTCGTATGTGTTTAAGATATTTTTCCACATTCAATTTTTCACGATCTTGAGGAATATAAATAAATGTATGTATTTTGAAATTTATTCAAATGAACATGTCTTTTGCACTTTATTTCTTCCAATAATTGGGCCCTGGGGCCCTTAATGTCGTTTTTGCTTATACGAGCTTTATAAAAATTAGTTTATGGGTTTGTTGATGAGTAAATAATTGGATCTTAACCAAAATTTGTATACAAAAACTTGGTAGCCCATATTAAAATACTATAGGGCACATAACTTCAAATGTTCATTCCTTCGGGGCTTGGGCGGCAAATGTCTTTTCTTTGTATTTGTTTAAGATATTTTTCCACATTCAATTTATTCACGATTTTGAGGAATATATCTATGAGGAAACTGAATTAAAATGAACAGGTTTTTGAAGTTGACATCTTTCACCGAATGGGCCCAGGGGCCCCTAAATGTCGTTTTTTAAAACACTATATTAGCTATATTAAAATTAGTTTAAGCGCTAAATAATGAGAAAATAAATGGATTTTGACTAAACTTAGAATATAAAAACTTAAGAACCTAGATTATATTACTATAGGGCACTGAACTCCTAATGTCTATTCCCACGGAGCTGGGGGCCCCAAATGTCATTTTTACTACACAGTGATAATTTATTCCCCTTTCAATTTTGCATGATATTGAGCAATTTAGCTTGAGTACAATGGCAATAAAAAAAATTAAATTCTCACTCATTTTTTGGCCGGGACCCCTTGCCTTAATATCGTTTTTTATTTTGTAAGCTTTTTAATTATTAATTTATTTAACCGTTTGGTAGGAACTTGGATTTTCTTTATTTGCAAACTTCCGCGAAGGTTTCTGGCATAAATGTTTTTAATATATGCCACTCATTGATTTCTTTAAACTTAATCATTTTACTGAGATCGTTGCAACGCACGACGGGTCTGCTAGTATATATATAAATGTATATTAGGGCTGGTTCTGATTTTTAAAAAAATTGTTTGATTCATCGGGAAAAATTTAATAGATTAATTATAACTTTATAATGCATAATATATAGATCCCGTTAAGTCGCGATTCATCATTTTGCGTAATCGGTTAAATCGTGGTAATTCCATGGCTTCCAAATTTTGTGACGCCATACCAAGCAAATTCGTTCTGCTATGCAAGAAATAAGGTAGAAAAATCCTTTTTGCTTACGTATGCACGTCTAAATAAATAATAATAATAGGAGGGAAAAGTATGTAAATGTAATTGTAGGTAACAAAAAATATAAATTATTAATAAATTGGAAAAAAAATATTTGAAATATTTTCTTAACTCTTAATTGATCAAATTAATTTGTATCGATTAAATTTTTTTAATGAATCGATTAATTAATCGTTAATTTCCGCAACCCTATTGTTTTGGTAATTAAGGATTGGATCTGAATGTTTTAAGTTGAATCCACCCAAAAGTCCAAACCCATCACTGTTGCGCTGCACAATACTAATACGCCCCATAGACTATGGGGCGGTCCATAAATGACGTCACGCGATTTTTGCCGATTTTTTACCCCCTCCCCTCCTCGTCACGCGTCGTCACAAAAACTTAGACCCCCCCCCTTTAAAAATACGTCACAAATCTTTGACCCCCCCCCCAAAAAAAAACACACACTCGATTTTCTATTTGAAAATAAGTATGTTTCAAATCACTTTTATTGTCATTTAAGTATTTATTATTTATTTAATGGAGATCTACATTGTAATATCCTAACCCGCGTGAAGCATTTTAAAAAAAAACGTTTAACCGGCCTTCAGAAAACGAACTGTGTTAACATCCTTAGATTATATTTTATTTTAATGAATACAAATTAAACATTGACTATTTATCATTACAGTTAACGTCTTTGTTTAGAAAAAAAATATTTAAAAATAGCATTTAAAAAATTTATTTATAAAAAATCCCTCAATTGACTGACAGGTATCCCGTAAGAAAGAGGTCGGCGAACAGAGGTAAATAACCTCATCTGGGGTCAAAAAGGGAATTCTTGGGGGTAATGCAGACTCATTTGGGACATATAAATCCACTACAATCCACTAGATATATTAAAATACGTCATGTGTACGAGTACGCTTGGAACATATGCCCATTATTGAACCAGTTCCTTCCAGAAAATGCATTTTTTAAAAATTTGACAACTATGTAGATTTCTTACCTGCGTACTATACGAAGACACCTAAATCTACCCTACTTTCATTTATATTGACACGAGTGACAATAATCTTAATCCACATGACTTGTCTGTATCACGTATCCTTTCTGTGATATTTAAAATTAATGCCTTAAAAACTGAGCTAAGAAGAAAAGTTGTTTTGTGCTCCTCTCGAATTGCGATGTCAAGAATTTAATGCATTCAATAAAGTTAATGAATACTTGACTAATTTTAAATGGGCTAATTTACCATTATATCTAGAGTAGTGCTTCTCAAATCTTTAAAGTATGGCGGACCGGTAGGAATTTTTTCCATTGCACCAGGGACTGGTGCACTATTTTCAATGCACTGACAATTTTTTCGGTCCTTTTTTTTTGAGAACATCTGCAGAACGGCAGCGGATGGCCCAAGGACCGGCACCGGTCCGCGGACCACCACTTTGAGAAGCACTGATCTAGAAAACTAGAATGGCCAGGGGCGTTTGACCAAAAACCAATCGAACAATTATATCAAACTTAAAACGTTTTTAATTTTATCAAATATATTCCCTCCCCCCTCCCCTTATAAATCAAAAGGATATTCCGTGTCGTTTTGACTTAAAATATCTACACATAATCCTATTCAGATCATTTTTAGACACTTGTCATGCTTGTAAAACTCACCAGTAGCATTTTCGGAAAGGAGGGGGGGGGGCAACGCACACATAAACTTGTATATTTTGGCCAAAAAAATGACGACTCCTGCCATGAGAGAACCAAACGGAGCTGCGGTTACATCACAAATGCTTTGATGTTAACATCAAACGACGCAATGTAACAATTTCATATGTTATTTTGTTGATTCTCAAACTTAAGGATTATAATTAGATTTAATTTTCGTGTCTTGATAACTTACGCCACCAGCGTCTGATAGCCTACCGACGGGAATATTGAGAAGCACTGATTTAAAAAAAAAGAAAAAAAGTCATTCAATAAATTGTAAGGGACCAAATATTTCAGTGGAAGTTTTATTTAAAGTTACCCTTTTGATGTGACGTCACATTTCTTCAATCCCCCTCCCTCCCCCTCGTCACGCATCGTCACAATAGTGTGACCCCTCCCCCCCCCTTAGGTGCTAGATGTCATTTATGGACGGCCCCTATTGCAGTATCTCCAGGAGATTCATGTGTGTTTTTCTCTGATGTTTTGGTGATGCACGCTCTTCGCTCTTGTCATTCTTTCTAAATGTCCTTCTTAAATTGAATGCGGTTATAATTGTGTCACTTTCATTATGTGTCTGCCCAACTGCTAGCTGGGAAGTTCTTAAATTATGGTCCGTATTAATGTTAGTATTAGTTAGGGGAAGTCAGAGAACAGCTCGCTATAAATAAAGAACTTAGGAATTGCGTCCCTTGAATCAACTTCACACGCACTTAGTGACCTACTTCCGTTCCTATTCAGGGCGTTGACCCTATTTTAATGTAGCATTTCCAAATTAAGTAAAAAGAACTTGATGAAAAATATTTTATGGATTTAAAATTTTATTCTAAACAAATTTAAATAAAAACATCAAGGTAATTTTGATAATTGTAATAAATTTTATGATCAAAAATAACAAAACAACCAATTAAAAGCAGATCCATATTCTGACCGGGACATATTTTGGGTCCGCCATTTTGGAAGGATTGTAACATTCTGAAAATCGGATCATGACAGTGTTCTAGACGGAATTACTTTACGAAGACGTCCTCGTCTTGCTTTAAAATAGCAAAATGTACTTGGAATAGCAATAATCTTTACAAATGAATCATTATGATTCATTTGTAAACATTGCCTCTTATCATGTTTTTGTCTGTCTTTGAAACACGACAAGGCCCTCCATGCCATGCTTCATTCCTTGTCAAAAAACTGATTCATAATTTCTGAAACCTTGAAATTACTACCCGCGCCGTTTCAGTTGAATGTATCTCAATTTCTTTAAATGTACAATGGTCTCTCATTGATGTTGTCATTCCTGATTTCCTTCATGAGATGTTTTTGGTCATAGATCGATTAAATCGGTAGACTAAAGTTTCCCTGTGGAACCAAACAGGTAGAAATGCTAATGACAAATGCAACAATATTTGGTGTCATGAGTTGGGTTGTCACTGATTTCAGCTGCTGGTCACCATTGTAGCATTTTAATATTTAATAATTTTTTTTTATAATCGATGCATCAAGGACAATATGGGAAATGAAAGATTATGTTAATGTTATCTTTTACTTTTAGAATCAGTATCATACATCAAAACTACAATTTTTAGCTCAACTGTCAGTCAACAAGCTCCTTTCAAACTTCTTGGTCTTCTAATATTTCAAAGAACTTAACCCATGTGTCTAAAAAAATAACATTTTAATACAATATGAATAAACTCCTAAAAATTATTTTGACATAAAATCAAATTTAAATTTGAAAAAAAAATCAGTATTGGGTCTTCATAGTCTTAAACACTACAACTTAGTAACTTAGACAACTACAACAAAAATTAAATAAGTTGGTTGCATTTATAACAATGAGAGGTATTAATACATACCTAGTTATTCATTTATTACTCTATACACTTTTGTATACTTGGTTTAAATAGTTTTTAATAAAATTCAACTAAAAAAGTCGAGTAATTTAAAAACATCTTTGCTGATGCCCTAAAAAAAGAGATGCATGTAATATAATGTTAAAATTACCAATATTTTATTGGGGGAAAATATAAAGGACCCTTAACATTAAACCTTACTTGGCTTATTATATATTTCTAACACAATGATATCACTCACTAAGTCTGGGAAATTTAACAAAATATTCTGCCATTCTTTCAACACCAGATAATAAGCTACGTAAATTAGAGAAGACGCTCTCCCCTCCCTTAATTTTCAAGTAGTCCAAGTTAATTTGGGGAATCTTCAACACCTATCTTTAATGGCTTTGATAGCCATCAACGACATGGATACTAACTGCATTTTAGCTGTTTTTTATTATTACAACTCGTGTATTTTTGGACACGCTGCATTAAGTGTTGTTGAAAGAAAGCTAATTTTGGCACACACTGGAAATAGTTTTACTCAATTTTTTTGGATCAAATATGTTACTATTTTCAAGGGATAAAACTTTGGTGCATTTCAGAGTGCACACTGAGCATTTTTAAGACTTGACACTAAAAAATTATTCCAGATAATTCATAAATATAGAAAATTGAAGTTATGGTTAGCCGCTCCAGATAACATGGCCCGTCCCTATTCTTAGGAACTATTAACCAGTTAATTTTTAACAACCTCAATGGCAATCCTTTCTAACTATCACTAAGTCTATCAGTTAATCACCCACCAACACATAATTCAATACTTCTGGAGTGATTTCAAAATAATTTAACAAAATTTAAACTAAATATATAAAGAGTATTTCAGTAAAAGGAGAAAAAAGTTTTAACAACATGAATTTAAATTTATAATTGTGCATTAGTTGTAATTAAGCTCATTTTAATTTTTGGAACTATACAAATCTGTATTTCATTATTATTTCATACAGAATTCACACTCTTTTTTTAAAATTAAAGAAAAAGAATGGGCTGGGTGCCTACTCAAAGCAATTTACTGTTTTTAACTACAGTAGAACCCGGTTAAGTCGACAGCCTAGGGGTTTGCCAAAAGGCATAGAGCTACCGATGATCGAGTTAAACGAAAACCAATATGGCGGCAAAATATTAACATGTGCTTGAAATTTCTTTACATACAGCATTCATCATCATTTGTCCTTTAAGTTCCTTATGGAACATCGGGCCTCTGTCAAAGCTCGCCACTCTAAACGGTCCCTTGCCAGTCGCTTCAATTCTTTCCAGTCCTTCCAGCCTCATCCAACATGCTCCGTCTCCATGTACACTTGGGTCTTCCTTGTTGTCAGTCGTTTGCCCTGGGGGTTCCAATCTGAGGCCCGCCTAGCCCTGCTGTTATCTTTCCTAAGGGTGTGTCCAATCCATCTCCACTTTCTTTCCCTGATTTGTTGTTCTACTGCTCTTTGTCCACTTTATGTACATGTGCATTAATTAGTGATGGGACGATAAATCGGAATCGTTTCGGAATATCGGGACCCTAATATTCTTCACTCTGTCCTAAGGTTGTTAAGACCGTTCGTTTTTAACCCTAGAACTGTCCAGTCAATTTTTCTGTAGCGTCCTGCCATTTTAGCTTTTTTCATAGGCTTATTAAAAATGACAAAATCTCATACTAAATGAACTCTGACACCCTAACATGTATACATTTTCTGAAAGAACATTGGATGAGGTTTCTTATGGTATATAAATAATTTGATTTTATATCATGTATGTTGACATTGACCTTGACCTTCACAGAGTGAGTAAAATTTTAATACTCATCTTCTGCATTCAAGCCACCCTCACACTCTATAACTTTTTCTAAATGTCATAAAACCAAGATTTTCAGATACTAGAAGCAATACTCTTTCAGAAAATGTATAGTTATATGTCATTTGTTTGACAAATGTAATTTTGGTGAATTTTTTTCTTTCATAACCTTCAAATTTCGGTCATTCCAAAAAAAAAGAAAAGGGACATTATATCACTTTGATCATTTAACTGACTTAACAAATTCCTTTTCTACTAATTCAAACAATGTTTTATTACAATCATATTTGTGAAAACAAAGACCACAAACATGAATGTCTTTGATTATTTTTCTTTTCCGACTAAGACCCTGGTCGGTCTGATGAATGAAGTAAGGCTCGCAAAGCTCGTGGCACCCAACATTTCAACCAGGACACCAGTGTCATTTCTGTCCTCTGCCCTATCAAGTTTTTTGTCTTTTCTTCTGTCACTACAAACAAAGCAGTCCTTCTTGCTTTCAATAACAACAGTGATGCACAGAGGTATCTGTGTATAGCAAGACACATTGAATCCCAGGGTGTTGAACCTTTACTTTATGTCAGAATTTGCTTTCACTTTCGCCGACATTCAACTTTGAGACTGTTAATAGTTCATCAGAAATTAAATTTTAAAAATTAATAGGCTCTGAACACATTTCAAAATTTATATTCTGACAGCAAACAGGATTTCTGACAGTAAAATTAGGATCTATTCTGAGTCTGTTCTGCTCTATATCAATGCACTCCCAAACAAATTTGTCAGTAAAATCACATCACTATGACAGGGAGGTGCAGTGCTAATTTTGTCTATGTTTGACTCTCTGTCGTCCTCACTGCTACTAGCACTATCATCACTTAGTTGTGGAAAGTCCATGAAATTATTATTTTAAATGGTCTCCAATTAAAATAATTTAAATATAGATATTCAATGTTAATTTTCCGATCCCGGTGGACCCTCTCCAGCGCCAGACATTTTGGCAGTCAAAAAAAAATTCTGAAAATTTTCACTCGGCTTTACTCACAAAATAACACTTGATAAGCACACGTTGTAAAAACAGCCACATAAGGAAACAGGAATGAAATTCATTTATTAACAGTGATCTCCCCTTACTAAACGTAAATAAAATAATTCGCATTTTTAATGACGATTTTACTAACGGCCGTTTATTGGCCGGGACACCAGAGAACGGGGGATAACGGCCGACCATCGGCGGTTAGGACAGTTCTAGGGTTAAGGACCGTTTAAATATAACCCTTTGTTGCGTTAGCGCTGCTTTTTCCCTAGTACTAGTACATAACGAATTCAGGTACTCCTGCCCTGCCACGTCCTTTGGTGACATTGTGTCACCTCTCTTGCGCACTCCCAGTTAACAAGTGTTTTTTTTTAATGGGGCTTGATTTTTGTTACACTGTTTCTGCTGAGTTAGCATCATTCACAGCAGTGATTCCCAGATTGAGCAATACTGTGCCTTGGAGGGTACTTGCGTGACTTTCCTTACAAGCTACACTAATAAATAAAACCCTGTGTAACCTACACATCCCCTCATTGTCCCCGAACCATTCTCTTCCAAACCATCTTCCTTGGGTCAGTCCCCTCGGCTTACAATGGACTCAGAATTCCTTCGGTAACTTAATGCTAATCGGACTAACCACAACAACAATGGTGTGGGAGAATGAGAGTGGGGGTGGGTAAACTGTCTGTAGTCTGTTATATTATTATATTATATATCCTAAAGTCTGGGGAGCCTTGTTTACAGTAAGCACCCTATGATTTTGGTATCGTCCCATCACTAGCGTTAATAAATGAGAATGTACATGTACATGTTTTTGGAGTTTTTTGTACACAATGGCGTTGCCGTTATTTGTTTGATGAAACGACGGCATGGTATAAAAATGTACATGTTTGCTAACAACAAAAGGCATATGTGCACCAACTAACAATTTTACCAATATAAAATAAAAACCACTGTAGATTCTCGATACAAGCCTTTATTTTCATTTCTGAAGATATTCGTTTTTCTTAAATAAAATGATTAATGCATCAGGAAAGGAATTAAGTTTAATAATAATATAAGATGCACTGCGAAATAATGACGATTAAAGACCGATAACGCAATTTTCGAGCACCTCAGGTGAATACATACTCGATGAGACTCGTCAAACTAATTCACTCACGGATCAAAGTGAAACAAGATAAAAACATCCAGTAATTATTATTGAAATCTCGTAGAATCACACATTAGCCGGAAGTCTCGAGGAAAGCGAGATTTCGATGCTATTTTTAACTAAAAATGTGAGAGTGCATTGCTAGATGAACAGACGGGGATCGAGATAACCAAAGTTAAGTTGCAAATTTGGCCCTCTTTTCTGCTCGAGCTATTTAGGGTTCTGCGACTTTAAAAAATCGACATAACCGATGAGACAAAGAGAGAATTTGGCGGTTTCAATAAAAACGTTGACTTAATAGGGTTGGCGAGTTAAAGAGGCCGAGTTAAGTGGGTTCTACTGTATATACAACGGAAGTCTTAGAAACAATGGTTACTCATTTGACTTATTTTTACTCATTATTTATTTTTTAAAAACAATGTTTTTATGCCGTTTATCATTGGGAATCATGTTAAATGTTACACAATAGATGACTGGAATCATATTTCTCTATTTTGTCACATATATTCATATGTTGTTCCTTTCAATTTTAAGTTGATTATTCTCATTCATAATCATATGAGTAGCATATATTGTTGTTAAATTTTCGCAGAGCATGGAGGATCTTAGTTGCAACTTTAAATGGCTATTCTCTGAGGAGAAATTGCGCAACACTCCAAGTGTTGAGAGTGGCATTTCTATGGAGCAGGAACTGACCTTCAGACAGAAACAGGCTATGCTAATACAAACTATTGGTTTAAAGTCTGGCTTGTAAGTTTAATATTCAATGTTTTTTAAAGTTTAAAAATTAAAGTGTCAAAATGGTCTTTGTCAAAAGTGAACGATGTTCAAGAACAGATAGTTTGTACAAATAGTTCATATTTTTATCAAATGTTTGAAAAGGCCATAATAGTATTCTTAATTTCTCTTTTCATTTTATATAGGACTCAGCTTGCTGTGAACACAAGTGTTATTTTCATGCACAGATTTTATATGTTTCGCACTGTGAAGGCTTTTCCACGAGTGGTAAGTATTAACTTTTTAAATTTATTTATTATGCTTTCTTCTCAAAGACAGGCCAAATGTGCTGGAGGCAAACTGGATTTTTGAAATATTTCAACATAAAGTGTCTGTAATATCCTGCGCTTTAACTTTAAAAAAATGTTAATTACAAAAATACCTATTTCAGTACTATTCTAGTCATTTACTATAGAGCCTTCAGAGCCATTAACAGTTTATTTTGCAAATTATTCAGTGTTACTATAATTAAACTATATTTTTGTACAACTGTATTTTAACAACTGTATTTTTTTAAAGAAGTATCTTTTTTTTGCATCCCCTTATTTAGCAACTTGCTCTGGGATTTGCCTTTGCTGGTGGTAAGGTAGAAGAAAGTGCAAGGAAGCTGGAACACTTGATTCGCACATCTATTGACATAATTAGGAGTAACAAAAATCGGGAATTCCTTGATAAATCAGATCCTTTAACTTATGAAATGGATTGCCAATGGAGGTCTAAGATGGATGTATTGTGTCAAAATAATTGCAATATCGAGTCATCAGTAAGTAGTTGTCCTTGGTCATTAAATTGTTACAAATGTTACATTTATGGATTATTTACATGGCAACTTTAAGCTAAGAGAAAGAGACTTTCAGTAAAGAAATTGTTTTTAAATAGCGGTAGTTCTAAAGTGTATCCTTGTTCAAATAACGTTTTTAAAATCTAAGCATGTCTTAAAATAAAATTTTCAAATAATATAAATTGCATTCTCTATGATTTGTAATTTAATTCATATTTTGATTATAGTTTTTATTTTAAACCTGATTTTGAGTCATAGAAAATATGGCTTGAAAAGTGTTAAGCATAAATTGAGTCGTGACAAATTTACCAAAAACCTATACTTGTAATGTGTGGGTTTATGTTTGTCCGACAGGCTTACCAGGATATGAGGAAGCTTGTCCTCGAGTGTGAGACCGAGATCTACGCAGTCATTGGTAGGTTGAGTTTGTCATTAACTCCACCTCATTCATGCGTTTCAGCCAGGATAAAAATTATCAATGTGTGGGAGAGATAATCTGCACAATGCGATAATTGTTGTTCTTAGCTGGGGCACATTTACTGTGATTTAAGCGTTTGGCTGTTTGTCACAGTACTTCAGAGGAATTAAATGAAACACATTAAGAGTCTGTTGTACACTTACATAGAAAGAAAACTTCGCAATTGAAATATCAGCATTTAAAAAAATGAAGTCATATGAACACCAATCCAGTGTTTCCATAACTTACATATAAGGCCTGCCTGTATGCAGTCCATCCCCCACTAACGGAAACACTATTTTAATATTTTATTGAGAGATGTATAAAAACACAACAAATATATTATCTTTATCAGAAGTAGTAAGAATAGAGAAAAGATTTGGTAAAATAACTTAAAGGCAAGCGTTTCTTCAATATTTTTTTTAGATTTTAATATAACTATTGCTATTTTTAGGTTTTCAGCTACAGATTGTACATCCTCATAATTACGTCATTCGAATGTGTGCGTTACTGGGTGGTAAGTAGTAAAGTGACATTTTTTGGCTTTTTAAATTTACCAGCAATGCTAAACTCATTAAATCTTAAATATAATTGTTATTTTATCTTGATCTTTAAATAGGCTAAAATAATAAAATAAGTTCTCTGAAATGAATTACACATTTTTTATCAATTGAAATTTAATCACTTATTATTGATGTGAGCAAACTGATTTTAATATGTTTTCAATTTAAGCATCAATATTAAGCTGTTTTAAAATGTTTCTGGTTTTTTTCTGTACAAAATTATATTTGAAAATATTTGAAGTATCACATATTACAAGGAAATATTTGTGAAGTATCACATATTACAAGGAAATATTTGTGAAGTATCACATATTACAAGGAAATTACCAATAATAAGTTTTTAAGTTCTCATAAGTGTAGTTTTAAACCAATTAGAATTTCTTATTTTGAAACTCCCACTGAGACCTATAATTAGATTAGAAATTTTCATATTTTATAGCCTAAAGGGAGTTCTAAGATGGAAATTCTTGATTATATTCTCTGTAGATTTTGTCCTGTCTTAACTGCTGACCAATTTGACCCTGCAGTGTAATGAGAGCTAGACCCATACCTTTGAATTTCGATTTAAGGCAAATCTTACCACTGCTACTGTAGAACTAGACCTAGCTTGTGTCCTGGTACTGGTGACTTAATTTAGTTTCCCAGTTTTTTTTACTTGTGCCTAACTTTGGCATCTGTGGCCAGAGAAATATATTTCACTATCAAAACACAGAAATGTTTCATCCTTATCCTCTGCGTTGTGGGAATTTGAGTTTAATAAATTGTCAATTTATTGGCTTGATTTTGGGCAGCCATTCATTTTATTCTCAAAGGATCAGACCTGTTAGTAGTATTTGTACTACTTTTGAAGTCTTTACAATTAGCTGATGTTTATTGAACAAATTATTGATCTATTATTTTGTTAAAAAATCTAGCAATGAAATGCACTAACTGCTGTCAAATCAGCAGTAAGTTTAACACAAAGTAAATTGAAACACTTTGAAATAAATGTGTTTAAGTTAAAACATACAGGGAATGAAACAAACATGGTTGTGGCTAAATATATTCAGCTGAAATTATGGTAATGCAAAATATTGCAAAATTTGGTTTCAAATATTACAATATTTTCGTAGTGCCAATAGTATTTCAAATAGGATCTTAATTTCTCTTTTTATTAAAAATATAGAAAGCAATTGTCAAAATTATTTTGCATTGTTTACAGAAGAAAAGTTAACTCATTAGCTCCTGAAGGGCTACTTCCGAATCTATTTCATATTCCGGACAAAAGGGAAGCAACTTCGTTAAGCTTTTAATTCCATTAGAGAAATGCTTTTATTTTCTAAAGATATTCATTTATCTTAAAAAATAAAATGTTTAATGCATCAAGAAATGAATTAAGTTTAATAATAATATAACATACACTGCGAAATAATGAGGATTGAAGTCTGATAACGCGATTTTCGGCACCTCGGGTGAATACATACGCCATATAGACGCGTCAAACTAATTCACACATGGATCGAAAGTGAAAGAAGATAAAAACATCCGGTGATGTTCATTGAAATCTCGAAGAATCACGCATTAGCCGGAAGTCTCGAGGAAAGCGAGATTTCGTGCTATTTTTAACTAAAAAATACGATAGTGCGGTGCTAGGCGAACAGACGCATTTGGGCGCATCCGTACGGACCCCTATAAGGACGCATTTAGTCGCATCAGGAGCTAATGAGTTAAATTGAATAAACACGAATTTAGGTTGACAAGTTTGCCCTAGTCTTCTTCTGTAAACCCAGCCCCTTTTAAATAAAATTTACTACTACTACATCATCAAAATTCATCTCCCCTCCCCACTGATGCAGCAGCCAATCTGATTAACTTTAGGAACACCCATGATGTTAAAATAAGTGTTTCATCTAAGGAATGTTAAAGATTTTGTATGAAACACATGGCCTAGAATCTTGACTTGAATCCTGTGTTATCCTATAGCTTTGTTATTAAAAGAAATTGAATTGCTCATGAATATTTTATCTTTCCTTTTTCACTTAGATGGGTATCTTTCCATTTCAGCTGAGAATATCAAGGATATTTCTCAATATGCATACAACCTTGCTACTGCTAGGTGAGTTTAAAACAAGTGCTTTCAAAATCATTGAATCTCTTAATGTATTTTACACTCTGTCATTAATCTAAATAATTGTCAGTTATTAATTCACCTTAAGAAATACAGTAGAGCCCAGTTACCTCAACCTTGGTTAACTTGCCAAACCTATTTAGTCAACATAATAAAGTGGAACAGCCAAATTCTCTTTGTCTTTGCATTTTCTCACCAATGGTGTCAATTCTTTTATGTCGCCAAATTTTAAATGTTGCCAACAAAATAAGGCGGTTGGTTATCTCCCTGAGTTCCAGGGCAAGCACAGTAACATGAAAGTGCCTTTGGTGTCACCAACTTGTCATGGAGAGTTTGGCAAAAAATTTTACACTCTCTCTTTTTGTCATGTATATTGTCATGTCTTGTGCAAGCAAACGGGTATGTTTATAGTTCTCTCTTTTATTCAGAAACATTTTTTCATAACATGTTGATAGCTTTATCAAACAAATTGCCTATTAACATCAAATTATTTGTAATTATGCTTAAAAATTATCTCATATGAAATTAATTTTAAAATATACTAAATTTTCGTGTCTAAGCCTTGCAGAGTTGATATTTTAAAATATCACAACCTGCCATGAGCCAACTGGTTGTGCTTTGTCCGTCAACTCAGCAAAATCCACACAACATTTTTTTTTAATTGTGAGATGAGTCACACTAAGGAGTAAACAATGATGATAATGTAATTTATTTTGACACACTATAAAATGAACTGATGGTGAATCATTAACAGTGTGTTATTTGTTATTGACAATGGCAACTTTCAATCATCAATCTACAAATACTCGAGTTTCATGCATAAAAGATGGTGGTCGTGAAAAAATTAATGAAACATTGCTGATCATGGGGATTCTATTGTGTAAAAAATGAAAATTAAAAAAAAACATGTGCATGTACCTTTACAATAATTAGCAAACATGTAATTAAAGCAATTTCAAGCTTATGTTAATATATTGTTGCCATAATGTTTTCTTTGTGTTCATTCAACTCAATTATTGGCGATCTTGATGCTTTTCGGCATAACTGGGTTCTACTGTTCTTACCTACCTTTATTCCTTTTCATTTTCATTACAGAACATCAATTTTACTCAATATAAATGTATAAAAATACATTTTATTTCCATTTTCTTAAATATGGTGGCCTTTTCCAATGCTTAAGCAACTAGGTATTAATAAGCATTAAATTCCCCATAGTGGATTCACTTTTCAAAAATTCTAAATCAAATATTACATTCTGTTACTTTCAGCTCCCAGCTGACTATGCTGTGTCTAAAGTATAAACCAGAGACAATAGCTACCATGTGTCTTAACATAGCATCCAAAGCCCATTCTGTCAAGGTAAATTTTACTTAAATTATTAAAGTCAGTGTGGCAGCGCAGGTGTCTTGACTTTTGCCATGTAGCGGTTTTCAGTTACTATGCTTCAAATTTCAATAGGATTAAACGTGAAAGGATGCAACTATGATGGATTGTCCACCCCCTTAACATTGACACAGAAAACACAAAGTAGACTTTAAATATAGCTCCTACATATAATTTTCTTAAGTTTAATTAAAATACCTTTGACACGTGAACAATGCAAATATGTTATCTCCCTTCTCTTACATACCCATCACACCATTTATACCCCATACCCATCACACCATTTATACCCCATACCCATCTCACCATTTATACCAAATACCCATGACACCATTTATACCACATACCCATCACACCATTTATACCCCATACCCATCACACCATTTATGCCCCATACCCATCTCACCATTTATACCACATACCCATCACACCATTTATACCACATACCCATGACACCATTTATACCCCATACCCATGACACCATTTATACCCCATACCCATGACACCATTTATACCACATACCCATCACACCATTTATACCCCATACCCATCACACCATTTATACCCCATACCCATGACACCATTTATACCCCATACCCATCACACCATTTATACCCCATACCCATGACACCATTTATACCCCATACTCATCTCACCATTTATACCCCATACCCATCACACCATTTATACCCCATACCCATCACACCATTTATACCCCATACCCATCACACCATTTATACCCCATACCCATCACACCACTTATACCCCATACCCATCACACCACTTATACCCCATACCCATCACACCATTTATACCCCATACCCATCACACCATTTATACCCCATACCCATCACACCATTTATAACACATACCCATCACACCATTTATACCCCATACCCATCACACCATTTATACCCCATACCCATTGCTCCTCAGCCACAGCCCTTCATGGAACATATATGATGTTTTGAATTGTACTGATAGCTTTTTTAAGCTATTAGGCAAACTAGCTGAATTATGTAAACTACTACAAATAAAAAATCTTAACTTATATGAAATCATACCAGATTGTAAAAGCAAGGGTCACTAAGATTTATTTCCAGCACCTAGTTCAAATTATGCACAGGTCCAAAGAGGTGGTCAAAATGCTTTCAGAGTTGGGGGATGTAAACTTGAGACCAACCCTAACAATTTTGATTCTCAGTGTTAGCAACGGGACTCTTGTTTCTTTGAAAGTGGTTGCAATGGCAAAATTAAGTTTTTTGCATTCATTGACATCTATCTACATATATAATTCACTAGAATTTAGGACGAGCACCAAACGTGTGCAAATGAGCATGACGAATGACCCTTGCTAGGGTGGACCAATCACAGGTTATGGTTGGCAAGTGAGGGTGGTGTTGTGTGGGGGGTGTTGTGTGGGGGGTGATAGGTAACAACAACCGCAGTGTGCATGTCTTACGGCCAACAATGAGTGTGTCCCGTGGCCCCGACGCTTACTAGCGTTTTCATTTCTTCGTGCTGCTGTTTTAGTCCGTTCTTTGCACCAAAGTATCTTGCATCTAGTATCATTTACAATTTTCTTCAAGAGGATCTTTGAAAACTGGTTTCAAGATATAATACTGAAATGCTGAGTTGATGCAGACTTAAAGGACAAGATGGTTTAATTTATGATTGAGAAACAGTTAAGTGACGTTCTGCTGGATACTGGTGCCTACATTTCTTGCATCAAGAGCTTTTTGTGAACATGGATTCAGCTAATACTAATATGCTAACATTTAGACATGCTGATTAAGATTAAATGAAATCTAAATGATAGAAATTAGATGAACATTGACGCAATTGATCTGTTAAAAGTCAGATTTCTGTGTTCCTAGAACCTGTTGTTTGTGAGTGTATTGGCATTGAATAGATAATAGGAATAAATAATGCTCTGATTGAACTTTTGTCACATTTCTGATTATAATTAATTTATTTATACAGTCGAAACCGGTTAAGTCGACGGCGTTGGGGTATGAAAAATGGCGTCGACATAACCGATGATCGAGATAAAACGAAAACCAATATGGCGGCAAAATATTAACATGTGCTTGAAATTTCTTTATGTACATGATTAATTAGTTAGCGTTAATTAGTGATGAGACGATTAATCGGAATCCTAATATTTCTTCACTCTTTCCTAAGGTTGTAATGACCGTTTGTTTTAAGGACCATTTAAAATTTAAATATAACCATGTTTCCCACTCAGGAAAACGGGAAAAAGGCGGGAATTCTTTAAAAAAATTTCTCGGCCTTGAAAGTCGGGAAAAGTTATTACTAATCTGGAATTTTTATATATATATATATATATTTATGCCGAAGTAAAGGACTTTGATTACATCTCTGACATGTTTCGATTCCATTTAATTAAAAATAAGTTACCAGTTTATAATTGTCTGCGCATGCGCTGAAAGGTCAAAGTTTATGCCTCGCCTAGTCCCATAGCGCGTTTGCAATGCCTTCGAATCAGTGAATACAACATATCAATATGGTAATTTTAAGTTAATGCTTTTGACGTGCAGGATATCTGTTACTATCAGAACGCTCTCGAATTTCCTCAGTCTTGTAATAATATAAATAAAACTATTGCGGCCTTGACCGTTGATCACAGCACGCTGTGGGCTGTGTGTTAGACCTCGGCCGGCAACTATGTCTAATCGAATTTTAAAAAAAATCATTCCTTATCAGAATTCGACCTCCAAAAGTGATGATGTGTATTAATAATATTATATACATGTACTGGAATATTAAGAAAATGATTTGATTTCATCGTCACGCGCATGTTAGTGTCAAAGTCACGTATCTTACTGGTAACAAAGTACAAAGCAACACAACAAACTTTTAAAAGAATAATAATTTTTTATTTAATTATATAAAAACCACCGTCGATTCTCGATACAAACCTTTATTTTCAATTCTAAAGATATTCGTTTATCTTAAAAAAATAAAATGATCAATGGAACAGAAAATGAATTAAATTTAATAATAATATAACATGCAATGCGAAATAATGACGGATTAAAGATCGCTAACGCCGATTTACGGGCACCTCGGGTGAATACATCTAATTCAAACATGGATTGAAAGTGAAAGAAGATAATAACATCCGGTAATTTTTATTGAAATCTCGTAGAATCACACAATAGCCGGAAGTTTCGAAGAAAGCGAGATGTCAACACTATTTTGAACTAAAAATGCATTGCTGGCGAACCGACGAGGATCGAGCTAAGCAACGTTAAGTTGCAAATTTGGCCCTCTTTTGTGCTCGAGGTATTAGGTTTCGGCGACTTAGAAAAAATCGAATTAGCCGATGAAAAAATGCTAAGACAAAGAGAGAATTTGGCGGTTCCAATAAAAAACGTCGAGATAGTGGGGTGGTCGAGCTAACCGAGCTCGAGATAAGTGGGTTCGACTGTAAATACTTTGTTAAATTTCATAAGATCATTTTTTTTACTCTTATAAATATGACCACAGTGTATTTTTGAAAGAAGGTAATTGCTTCATTGTGCAAGTTTTTAAAAAATATTATATGGAGCCTGGCTTTACTGGCTCACTATTATAATTGATATTAATCATATGGGTGTGATAAATAATTTATCTATTTACAGTTTGTTTCAATGAAAGATCCAAATGTAAAATGGTATCAAGTGTTACATTCACAAACTGACTTGGCAGAAATTGAAGGTAATGCAAATTTGAATGTTTTAGATTTAAAATCTTTAGTAAGAAGTCAAATGATGCACTATTTTGAAAAAAATTATGTTCAGGCAATTCTGGCAAGTCATATATAAATATTGTTACTTTTCCAGCTGTGTCAGAAGAGTTCCTTCAACTTATTAAAGGTTGTCCACTATTGCCATCTTGGATGACCAATCTGGGCAGGGTAAGTACACATTCTTAATTTTTAAAAAAAAACGGAAATAACACATAGAAAAATTATTTTCCTGTATAAAATGTGGAATTTTAACTACAAATTAATAAGCACTGATGAATTGTCTAACAGATGTCAAGACATGCAAACAGTCGCTCAATGCCAGGGCCTTCTCGGGGACCAGGAGCATCTTCGGCCTCTGCTCCACAAGGATCTCGTCATGGTCAAGTCCAGTCAGCACCATCCAGCAATACCACTGTAATAGCTGGAAATGTACTACATACTTCTGCACCTTCTTCCAGCCATCCCGCACGCCTTGTGCATCAAATGGGCTCGTCCAACACATCATCTCAAAGTATAGAGGCACAGATAGTCAACAGTGGCTCACTTCAAGAACCACTGCACAGCCCAAACAGTAGACAGCCTGCAGCAGTTGAGGGTGCCATCACCAGTGGCTCCGTCCCATTAGATGCAATGCCCCGTACACATTCTTCTGGTGGTAATCCACAGATGCGACCACCCTCAGCATCATCAGCTACTGCTACAAATCCACATCACTCTCAACAACTGCAGCATCGTTCTCATCCTACCAATAATAATGGGAGACCGCCAAGCTCTGCTTCTTCTCTCCCAACCAATAGTAAACCACAATCTAGGCATTCTCTACCGTCTGTTTCAACTCAGCCTCCTAGTAGGCCCACCTCACAGCATTCTGGATATCCGGCTACTCATATATCTAGTCACATGTCATCGCGGCAATCACATGACCCAGCCAGACAGTCTCTTGAATCTGTTATAAAACCTCACGATTCACTTCGTCCCCATGATCCACAAAGAATAAATAATGACCCTTCTCGCTCTAGAGATACGACACGGTCTCTGGATCCAACCAGGCCCACCCAGCGCACCGATCGCAGGTCTGATCCTGGCTTCGATCCAAAGAAATCAAAGTCTCATCCAACAACGAGAGAGGAAGCCAGTGCTCTGAGGCATCAACAGGCACGATCGGCAGCAGAATTCCTCCATGCTCAAGATCTCAATACCTCTCCTCACTCACCCCCTCCCATCAGCTCTCCTGCAGTCAAACTCCCTAGTCCTGTTGACCCAGCACCTGAAGCAGCTTACACAGTTCCAGCATCCAGTGATGTTCCTGAATATGTCAGGGGCACAACCCCACCTGACCCAACAGTGAAAGCAGATGATGCCCTGCCTCTGGCCGTAAGTCAGATACATGCACCTAAGTTGTCTCTATCTATGTACAGGGAGAGAGCTAGTGCCAGGTCCAGAGTCCCTACAGGATCTTATGAACAAAACACACCAGGAGAAGACAACACAGTTGGTATTTTGGCTGAAGATGTTCTTCCCTTTGAACCAGTTACTGAACCCGCTATAAACTCACCAGCAGAAAAAAGTTTAAAACGTAACTCATCTAACTCTGACCTCATGAACACGCCCCAGACTGACAGTCCAAATGCCCCACCTCTTAAGATCAAAGTGAAACTTGATCCTTCTGGAGACCGCCACTATGTAAAAAATACTGACTCTGGGCTTAAGCTTAAAATAAAGAAAAATCGAGATGTTGAAGCAGGACCAAGCAGTGCTAGATCTGCATCTAGATCAAATACACCTTTTGAAGAAGGTGAAATTATTGATGATTCATCTCCAGCAGCTGTCCCGGGTGGTTTAGAAAGGAAAGCAGAGGGGCTGAAAATTCGATTAAGTGTTCCCAAATCTGGTGACGCCACGGGCAGTTACAGTCGACGTGACAGTGACCACAGTTCAAATGGATACAACGGAGAAAGAGAAAGCCATAGATCTCACCACCATTCTCATCATCGCCATAGCCACCACAGTAAGAGTAAGAAGCATTCTTCAAAGCACGACAGGTCGCGCCATGAAGGGAAGTCATCAAAACGCTCATCCTCGGCTGCGGATTATTATGATGAAAGACCATCCAAATCCATGAGGCTGGAATCATACAGCGCTGATAACAGCCATCGCAGCATTCATTCAGACACCAGTTCATCTCAGACCTTACAGCACCAGAACAGTGGATTCAGCATCAACGATGCTTTTTCTTCCACCATGCCACACAACATCTTTGATGATGACGAAGATGATGGATCACACGCACCTCCACCCATTACCCCTACATCTGACGCCATCCCAGCCCACCATGAAAAGTTTCACCAGATGCTGGCCAGACATAGAGCGTTACACGAGTCCAGTAAACCACCTTTGCCAAAAGGTCTGCCTCCACCCACATCTCCCCCTCCCCCACCACCGTCTCCACCTACTTTATGAAGGTTATGTTAGTCAATTCTCAATGGAAAGTAACATCATGATGTGTATGGGAATACCCCCACGACTCTAAGATTGAACATAAAGATAAAACATCAATCGGCATGATACATTCCCTATTTCTTCAAGTTAGATGGAAGAATAAAGTTTATTTTTGGAAATGATTCAATCATTTTGTGTTTTAACAACAGTGGGTAGTAAACCTTGTTTTCTGTGGTGCTAAACATCTGTTTCACCATTCCACAACTAAGTTGCAAGTACAGACTATAAAGTTAAATTTGTTCTTAAAAACACAACTTTATGTGCTGCATTGCAGATATAAAAAAAACATTGAGACTCTTGTATTTATTTAATTACAAATTGTGTAATGTTGTAATACATGATGTCATTGTGTATATTTGAATGACAGATAGTTCCTAAGGATCAAGAATGGTCGATATGAATTTTTAAAGTTTCTGTTTGTATAAATGTGCATCTTTGTTTGTTGCAAATGTTTGTATGTCAAATGGATTATGCTGCATGTGTTTATTTGAAAGATGTATTGTGTAAGAGTATTTTTATGTAATATCCTTCAATTTTAATGTGTCTGAATGAAAATGGATCATCAATTTACTGTGTATATTTGTATAAAAAATACATGATTTATTTAGTGTACTTATTTTTTTATAAAAGATGAATAAGATTGTTTGCAAATTTGTCTGGCTGCATTATTTGTTAGTCTAAAAGTTGCATTTTGTCTGTGACTTAAATATCACAATATTTTGAAGTAATGTTTGTTATATTTTAATTAACAGTCTAGGGCAGTGATGGCTAACCTACGGCATGCGTGCCACGGTTGGCACGCAGAGCCTCATCAGCCGGCACGCGACCAAAATATTTCTTCCTTAATCAGACCATCTAAGCCAAACCCCCATTTACGGGTTTCATTGGAGTGTTGGCCCTCTGTTATAAATGAGGGTTTTGGTTGAATTTTGGGCACGTTGCCCCTAAAAGGTTTGCCACAACTGATCTGGGGATATGTGAACTGGAGAAAAATGTCGATAGCCTTGTCTTTCATCATTGTCAATGCATATGATACGAGGGAGAATTCAATGTAATTTGTTAATTAATGGACTGGAGAATATTAGTGTAAATCGCTTTATGATTTTGAACAACACATCTTTATGGCCCTCCTTACTTATAATGAATGCAATATGAAGAAAAACCAATGTGCCGTTTTTTAAAGAAATGCTTGTGAGCTTTAAGGTTTGATGTAAATTTGGATTAAATGAAAAATGATTTTGTTTCTAAATTTGACATTGAATTTTTTTGATATGCAGGCTGTTCAAAGCTTATAATTTTAAAAAATGATTAAAAAAGATAATAGTCAACCATTGCCATACAATATAGAAAGCAAAGTTTTGCTTAAATTTTGTTGTAGTGAATGCGTATTTGCATAAATTAACAAAATCAAGTTTGTGTCAATACAAATTAAAGAGATAAGTGTCAGTTCTTAGTTTCAGTATTTTTCATTTAAGAAAGTAAAAGTTATTTGGAGTTGAATTGGATGAAAACAAATTTTATCAATTATTTTAGTTAATATTTTCTATAAAGCCTTTTGTTTTATTTCTGTTGTTTTGTGTTGAAAATTCCTTACACACCAGCCATTCTGACACGGTTCTAAACAACTGTCATTTCATGAACATTGATAGCGGTTGTACCAAGTGGAAAATGTTGATCATTAAACTGCATTTCAGTATGGTGTCTATCTATTGTGATAATATGGACAGCAGTTATAATTGCATGTCATTAGAAATTTGACATTTGCGTGTGTTAAATTTTGCGTACTGTATAAAATGGTAACATTTATAGAAATTGGATAACTCCATTATACCATTACAAATCTTATTTACAACATTTAGGACCTGAAGTACACATGTAAATGTTCTCATTGCTTATAATTGCTTAAGCAATTAACCTAATGAAATAGCATTTACTAATTTACATTTTACTTTGTTTGAATATGGGGCAAACTTTTAAAATATTGGCACATAGCAAATGTTTTTGCTTGTTATTTGAATACTAATTTCTTAATTTCCTTATAAAATTTTTTTTTGAAAAATGTTTATTCCAGAATGAGAATAAACACAAAAAAATGACCTCAAGTATATATAAAATGTATGTTTGTAAATAGATAGTCTTGGATTCTTGCTAGTTGACTACTTGGTACAAAGGAAATTTTAAAGATGCATATTTAAAAAATGCAAATCCAAGTAATGTTAAACCAAAGTGGTTATGTATTTAATTTTCCTTAATTTTTGCATTAACTATGTTTCATATTTTTCATTTTCATGTCCAGAAATTACTGTAAGTTTATTATTTTTAATCCCACAAATAAATATTGAAAAAAAAATCTAGCAAAGAATAAAAAAATATGCATAATGTTAATTCTAATCATTTTGTGTTGATCTTTTTTTAAAGAAAAATAAACAGAGTTGTTTGAGAAGAAGCAATTTTTTGATACAAACATTTCTAAACAAATATTCAGAGCAGTCTCAGACCCCACTACAAATAACTCCCCTAAAATGTCAATGTAAACCTGCCACTCCTGGGCTGTTTTAGGGTGGTGTGGCGTAGAGGCTAAATGTTTAGTCAAGACTTAGTGACTCACACAATGTCTTTTGCTCTGATTGTGTCTGCGGTAACATTTTTAGCACAAAATTTCCATACAAGAAAAGCTCCACATAAAATATGGCATAAGCTATGTAATGCCAATTTAAAAGAGCTCGTCCATGTCCATAACCTTTAAGTTCTAATTTAAATCCTTTTAAAGGCTTTCAAATTAATTTTACAAGAATATTATATTATTTCATACTATTGGTTTTCAATCTTAGACACTAGACAAAAAAAAAGATTTTAACACTATAAATCGTAGTTAACACAAACTATTCCCTTAAGAATCACATTTTGGTATGGTCTTAAAAAATGCAGTTTTATCTCCTATTGCCTTGTATAGGAAGTACAGTTACAAGCTTAAGATGGGGAGGAGGGGGGGACAATGTAGGATCTATAAGAAAAGTTTTCTTGTCAATATTACCGGTGTTTAGCTAATATTATGGTGGTACCTATTTCATGGGACTTTGTTAAAAGCAAAAGAAAGCGAACATATATTTTAGTTGGACAGCAATTTCTAACTTTAAATACTTTTAAAAAAATTCAGGGAACTATTTGTATTTGGTTTAAGTAAAGTATTGGCAGTTTCTTCAGCTAGCACTCATTTGATAATTCATTTTTCACAACTATTACCTATTTAACAATTTCATCTTTTGTCCATTTCAATTTGTATATTTTATAGCGCCATATCAAGAATCTCTGCTATTGACATTGTTTTCAGTGCTTGATTAAACTGATTGCAACAGAGAGACACAATTTTCAAACTGGCAGTTTTGGGCTTTTTAAAAAAAGTATTTGGTCCTTTTGATAACGAATGAATAAGAACATCTGAATCTTAATTATTATTTCAATGGCAACAAATGATTATTGTTGACTACTTGATTATATATCTGCTATATCTGCTCATGGTGTACACATAGACCTTTTTTACATTAATAACACAGGTGATCTAATTGTATTTATGTTGATGTTACAAATAAACTATGACAAAAGTCATTTAATGTCTATGTTGTTTGTGTCAATGCTTTACAAAATTACAGCAGAATGTTCATAATAGGAGTACATGTAATAATATAAACGAGGTCTGAGGTCCGGACTGAGGAGCAAATAACTACTTACAGGCTAGAAAGGTGAACAATGTTAAAAGTTACAAATTAGTCTTGAAAAAAATTAGCTTTCCAGATGGGCGGAAGTACATATGAGAAAGTATAAACTAAGTCTAGACCTTGTGTTCAGTTTCTGTTTTGCTCTATTGGAGTTAAGACATTTTTTTATTTTAAATCAAGTTGTAACATAAAAACTAAGAAAAAGATATACGTTTTTTTTTGTCTACATGCATGTATAAAGATTTAGAAAGTGAGTTTTATGACTCACAGCTCAGAAGTATAGGATATGCTTGAAATCGTCACCAACACATTTTGTTAAAACTGTCCTACCCATGAATGTTACAATGTAAACTATGACTATGATCTTTAAGTGCCTGGTCGTGAAATTTTGAAAAAAAATGTGAAAAGGGAGAGTCTGGAGGATTTAGGGTCACAAAAAGAACATAGTAAGCAAATATTTGTGGCTATCTGTAGGTTTGTACTTTGCAGAAGTGGCTAAACTAAACTAAAATTAAATAAATTATTTTTTTTAAAAAGTTATATCAAAGAAGTTTGTGGAGTTCTGTTAAGAGGAATTTTAGTTAAATAGTAGGATGGAAAGAGCCAGTAATAGCACAACCTCCACACTGGAACTGCAATAACATCATCATAAAACATTGATAAAAATTTAGATAAGTTCCTAGTTTAAATATTCTTAAAATGACTTGGAAAAAAAAATCAAAGCTTGATCTCAATTTAGCTTAGACTTTCTTTATTCTTTCCACTTGTGGAAATGAATTGGAATTGTCAGTTTTTAGCATGGTGTTTGTTAGCACTCCATTTTGTTCAGTTTGTGTTGATAGTTTCCTCACCCGTTGTTTCGGCTTAGAGCACCTAATGGTGTGACTCTTAGAGCAACTAATGCTGTGACTCTTAGATCAACTAATGGTGTGACTCTTAGATCAACTAATGCTGTGACTCTTAGATCAACTAATGGTGTGACTCTTAGATCAACTAATGCTGTGACTCTTAGATCAACTAATGGTGTGACTCTTAGATCAACTAATGGTGTGACTCTTAGATCAACTAATGCTGTGACTCTTAGATCAACTAATGGTGTGACTCTTAGATCAACTAAGGGTGTGACTCTTAGATCAACTAATGCTGTGACTCTTAGATCAACTAATGCTGTGACTCTTAGATCAACTAATGTTGTGATTCTTAGATCAACTAATGGTGTGACTCTTAGATCAACTAATGCTGTGACTCTTAGATCAACTAATGCTGTGACTCTTAGATCAACTAATGCTATGACTCTTAGATCAACTAATACTGTGACTCTTAGATCAACTTATGATTATAGTCGGCATATCCTGGAGCACCCCCCCTCCCCCACAAAACACATAGACCAGGGGTCTGGAAACTGTTTGTCTGAGAGAGCCATAAACACCAAATATTTTGAAAAGTAATTCAGTGAGAGTGAGAGCCATATATTATGTTGAAAACTAAAAATTCAAGTAAATGTGGGCAGATTGTGTAATTTCAACACGAAAAGTACAATAATTGTCTCTGAATTCTTTTTAATAACATTGTCATGCTGATTTTTTTAAAAAATGTAATTAATTATAATTACATGTAATATGTAGATCAAAGGAGTCCGAATAAACTTTTTAAAGAATTTTTTATAACTGAACATTTGTGTTAGTGCCAGATGCAGCCATCAAAAGAGCCACATCTGGCAGCCATCAAAAGAGCCACATCTGGCAGCCATCAAAAGAGCCACATCTGGCAGCCATCAAAAGAGCCACATCTGGCAGCCATCAAAGGAGCCACATCTGGCAGCCATCAAAAGAGCCACATCTGGCAGCCATCAAAAGAGCCACATCTGGCAGCCATCAGAAGAGGCACATCTGGCAGCCATCAAAAGAGCCACATCTGGCTCACGAGCCATGGTTTCCCGACCCCTGATATAGACTGATCACCCCTGACAGATTACTGGTCTGACCAGCTGATAAAAACTTATCTCCTTTAACTTTGTACCAAAGTGTAGTCCAACATTTCATGTGTAGTCCAACATTTCATGTGTAGTCCAACATTTCATGTGTAGTCCAACATTTCATGTGTAGTCCAACATTTCACGTGTAGTCAAAGTCTAAATGAAATCATTTCTTTTGGCTGTACCTTAAATATCTCTAAACGTTTGTATACATTATAAATGATCTGTCTTTTTAATTTTCATTTTGTTGATGGCCATTTAAAAAAAAACAACATCTTCCTCTAAACCTTCAATCATGAACAACTAAAAAACCCACCACCATATTTAAAACTATTTTCTAACTTTGGTATACAAGCCAATGATGTAACCTGTGCTTTGAATTCTTTGATAGCAAATTTTTTACTAAACTAACCTATGGCCAATGTGTCTGCACTTACCAGGAATCTTTTCTCTTCCTCGTCATTGATAACCAAATAAAATTTCTGATTTAAGTAACAATAATAATTTGACTCGTCTTGAACCACTTTCCTTTTGGTTGAGAAGTCAGCACTCTATCTATTCAACCAGCAGCCAAATTTGTTGTATATAACAATAACAAATAAAATGAGTTAAGTGCTTGACTTCTACTCTGACTTTGTTCATGTCCAAAACCATTGTTAATTTAAAAATTATTTATATATTTATTGAATATATCTTTAAAATATTTTTAAAGCGATTTCAGCAAATGATTTCTGAAGTAAAATTTATTGTAATGATTAAATTGTTCAATGTTTTAAAATATAATATTGAAATAAAAAAATATCTAATAAATTACTTAAGAATGAAATTAAATAAATTTGTTCCCCAAAATTAGGAGGTGTTAAATTCTATCATTAGAAAAGTCAGAGTAACCCTTGGAGTCACTTTAATCATGTAAGGATCATCATCAATAGAAGTCAAAAATGGTCCATGAAAATAACTGCATGATACACAGACAGAATAAAGGCATGGCTTTAAAAAATCTAGTTTTATGAGGTACTGTTTCATGTAATGTGGTAACAAAGACAATGAGGGATATAAACATTTTTATGATCTAGTTTCTGTTTGTATTAAGATAAAGTCTCAAGGCTTAATACATCCTTCAGAAATAAAACCTGCCAGCAGTTTATTTGTAAATGAATAAAAACATAGGTGTGAATCATGTTCTCATGAGCAAGTTGACTCAACTAATACAGTGGAAACAAACTGGAAAAAGACTGTATTCCAAAGTCTGTGTTACACAAGTGTTTCAATGCTTACTATTAAATCAGTATTTAACAAGAAGACACACAACCTTATCCAACAAATGATGTTGTGTTACTTGATGCCTCAGTCAAGATATTTTTCAAAGATAAAGGCTCATTTATGAGTTCACTGTGACTTTGAAGGAACAGGAAGTAGGGGTCTACCGATATGCCTTTTAGCCGATACCGATATTACCGATATTTTTTTTGCCGATATGAGTGCCGATATGAGTGCCGATATGAGTATTTGTTAGTACAAAAACCAGCGGTCATATTTGATGACGTCATTCTTAAATTTATCACTCGTAATTATTTATCTTTAATATTAGGGGACTACCGATACGCATTTTTGCCGATATTACCGATATTGTTTTCCGATATGAGTGCCGATATGAGTATTTGTTAGGACAAAAATAACAGCGGTCATATTTGATGACGTCATTCTTAAATTTATCACTCGTAATTATATATAATTTGTAATTAAGGGGTCTACCGATATCCAGTTTTGCCGAAATTACCGATTTTTTTCCCCGAAACACAGTTTCCGATGTGTTTACAAGTTCCAGTTCATGACCTGCATAGAACTCATAACAAAACGAACCGTCCTTTATAAAAATGTACAAGCATATTAGATACTCCTTTTGAAACTTCAACCTTGACTCATAATTATTAATTCTAACCAATAGTTTAATGGGTTTTGCACACGGCCAACTTTTATGAATGAAACAATTAGAACAAAGTACAATAGTAATAGAGTGAAAATGAGGCTGAAGCTTGAATGGTTGCCAATGACAACAAGTCTTCACACGGTACATTTTGTTATTCCATACGAAACGAAATGTTTTAGACATCTGCGATTCTGCGTGCATCTTTGCTATTAGAGCAATTACGTGAACATAATGTTTACATGTTATACATTTATTAGAGCAATTACGGTATACTTGGCATCGGCAATAATGTATTTACACAGTATTTCTGAGTATACGAAAATCGGCCGATACCTAAACAATATCAAAGCACATGGCACACTGTATCGTGGCTGCACATATTAATACTAGGACTCTATTGACTATTTCAATACCGGTATCGGGGTCGATATATTAATTTGTCGAGATATTGTAAATCTAAATGATAGTTTTTTTGTTTCGGTTTTTTTTTGGGGTCAAAATGTCACTTATTATGAAATATCGGTGACGTCAATATCGGGACCTTTACATGCTACCGATACCGATATTGCCGATATCCAGCCGATATATCGGTAGACCCCTAACAGAAAGTTTGATTTAAAAGAGGCATTGGGTAAGGGGTTGGGGACAGTAACAATTGTAAAACTACTTTTCAAAATAATTGTTAAAGAACAATTAATATTTATCATCTTCAGTATTTTAATAGCACAAGTAATACAAGCTTCATACAATATTTGTGAATAATTTCTTGCACATAAGTGGCCATAAAAAAACATAATTGGACATTGAACAGCTCAATATAACTTTATAAGAAGCTAATTATTTTATTTCATTTTTTTAATGGAACAAAACAAAAATATTTCATGGGCAAAACAGATCTGAACACAACACACAAAACAGATCTGAACACAACACACAAAACAGATCTGAACACAACACACAAAACAGATATGAATACAACACACAAAACAGATATGAATACAACACACAAAACAGATCTGAACACAACACACAAAACAGATATGAATACAACACACAAAACAGATCTGAACACAACACACAAAACAGATATGAATACAACACACAAAACAGATCTGAACACAACACACAAAACAGATATGAATACAACACACAAAACAGATCTGAACACAACACACAAAACAGATATGAATACAACACACAAAACAGATCTGAACACAACACACAAAACAGATATGAATACAACACACAAAACAGATATGAATACAACACACAAAACAGATCTGAACACAACACACAAAACAGATATGAATACAACACACAAAACAGATCTGAACACAACACACAAAACATATATGAATACAACACACAAAACAGATATGAACACAACACACAAAACAGATATGAATACAACACACAAAACAGATCTGAACACAACACACAAAACAGATATGAATACAACACACAAAACAGATCTGAACACAACACACAAAACAGATATGAATACAACACACAAAACAGATCTGAACACAACACACAAAACAGATCTGAACACAACACACAAAACAGATCTGAACACAACACACAAAACAGATCTGAACACAACACACAAAACAGATATGAATACAACACACAAAACAGATATGAATACAACACACAAAACAGATCTGAACACAACACACAAAACAGATCTGAACACAACACACAAAACAGATATGAATACAACACACAAAACAGATCTGAACACAACACACAAAACAGATCTGAACACAACACACAAAACAGATCTGAACACAACACACAAAACAGATCTGAACACAACACACAAAACAGATATGAATACAACACACAAAACAGATATGAATACAACACACAAAACAGATCTGAACACAACACACAAAACAGATCTGAACACAACACACAAAACAGATATGAATACAACACACAAAACAGATCTGAACACAACACACAAAACAGATATGAATACAACACACAAAACAGATCTGAACACAACACACAAAACAGATCTGAACACAAACACACAAAACAGATCTGAACACAAACACACAAAACAGATCTGAACACAACACACAAAACAGATATGAATACAACACACAAAACAGATCTGAACACAACACACAAAACAGATCTGAATACAACACACAAAACAGATCTGAACACAACACACAAAACAGATCTGAACACAACACACAAAACAGATCTGAACACAACACACAAAACAGATCTGAACACAACACACAAAAATATCAATGTGAAAAGGTCAACGCCACACTTAAAAAAACAACTGTTGCCTCCACACAACATCCAGTGTAACCTGAACCATTGAAATCTATAAGAAGATTCTTATAAATACCATGTTCCATTGAAGACAGAAATCATAAAAAATAACAAGCAAAATTTGTTACAAAGTTCCACCCATTTTGGTTCACCAAAAGTGTTGCTTTTTAAATACTCAATATATTCACGTCAATTGTCCAATTATAAAAATGTAACTGCAATTCTTTATTGAAAATTCTCATAGTGTTGTTAAGATAGTCTCAGATAGTGGTAAACATGAGATAGTCTCAGATAGTGGTAAACATGAGATAGTCTCAGATAGTGTGTTGTTCACTTTTGATCACAATATTTTGTCTAGAAATATTTGATAAAATAGATAAGTTTAGGTGTGACTTACAAATATTAATTTGTTAAAAAACCACGTGATGCAGTAAACGTTTGTTCCACCATGGAAGAAATCCAGGTCCTCAATGTTTCAGACTAGAGTAGTCTACCTTCATATTACAGATGACAGAACATTTTTTTCTATCTAAATTTCAATTTTTAAAATGTATTTATTCAACTTGAAAACTGTTTTAACAAAACAAAAAAACTAAAACTTTCATAAATGCTAATAAACCCTCTATTATAAAAATAAGTCATCCAGTAAATGAACAATACAAAAACATTGTATGTAAGTAATTATGTGAAACAATGGTGAGAAAAATTAAAACAACAGTGAATTTCCTTACAGATATTTAAAAAAATGATAACAGTAATATAAAACCAAGGTTCATTTTAACTTGTCACATGTTAAGTCTTGATATAAATAAAGATTCCATTAGGTCTTTAAAAAGGGAGCAGTCACAAGTTTAATCTATTTTGTATAATGTGTTTAAGTTAGATACATTTTAAACACATCTTCAACGGCTATTTAGAAGCTGCCATTTTGATTTTCATCAGATTTCTGGTAACCATATTTTATGAATGATCAAGTGTATGACCTGTATATAAGGTAAATATACCTGTGTATAAGGGTCTAACAGCAGTAGACAAGCAGGAGCTATTCAACTACAAATCAATGCCCATTTCCTTAAAATTATTTTTAAAAAAAAATACAGATGTCTAAATCAGTGGTTCTAAATCGTTATAATAAAATACCTTTTTGGTGGAGGGAGTTATGTGTCTTCAGCTTGTCAAAAGGAGCCAAGAATCCAAAAATTAAAAAAAAACACACTTTTTGTGTGAATGTTAATTGACTGAAAATTTCTATAACAAAAAGGTGACCTGCACAATGTTCTAAACAAAGACAGAATTTCATGAGTCAAACTTGACTGCTATATGATTATTTCATGAGTCAAACTTGACTGGTATATGATTATTTCATGAGTCAAACTTGACTGCTATGTGATTACTATTTGTAGATTTGGTTAATTTTTCTTTCAATATTAATCTCCCAGATTTTTAAAGCTTGACCCACTCCTGTCTTATGACCTATAACTCTGCCTAACTAAGGTTGATAACTCTTGTGTGAAACATAAAAACATGATTTTTATTTTAAAATTACAAAAAACTAAGGTCAAACATTATTTCACTTTAAAAAAATACAAATACTTTCCTGCAGTACTGAGTTAAAAGTGGTAGCAGGAGTGTGGAACTTCTCTTTAAGGGAACTGGGTTTGTTGTTGTCAATTCAATGGGATGGTAACCAACACATGTTTGAAGACTGTTCTTTATTGTATTCTTTAATTATGTAGTACCGGTATTACAACAACATACAGACTTACAACAAATTGGCAGTATGTTTTATCTCCATCATTTTAGAAACTACAACTAAATTTTATTTTAATTTACTGTCACAAATTTTCTAAAAATTAAAATTATTTTTAGGTGAACCCCTGTTTGTTTTTTTCTAACTGAGGATGCCTGCTATTGAATGATGGGGGAACCCTTGTGTCTGAGGATGCCTGGTATTGAATGATGGGGGAACCCTTGTGTCTGAGGATGCCTGGTATTGAATGATGGGGGAACCCTTGTGTCTGAGGATGCCTGCTATTGAATGATGGGGGAACCCTTGTGTCTGAGGGTACCTGCTATTGAATGATGGGGGAACCCTTGTGTCTGAGGATGCCTGGTATTGAATGATGGGGGAACCCTTGTGTCTGAGGATGCCTGCTATTGAATGATGGGGGAACCCTTGTGTCTGAGGGTACCTGCTATTGAATAATGGGGGAACCCTTGTGTCTGAGGATACCTGCTATTGAATGATGGGGGAACCCTTGTGTCTGAGGATACCTGCTATTGAATGATGGGGGAACCCTTGTGTCTGAGGATACCTGCTGTTGAATGATGGGGGAACCCTTGTGTCTGAAGATACCTGCTATTGAATGATGGGGGAACCCCCGTGTTTTCCCTTCTGTTTTATTTTCAGATTTCTGTTATATGGTGTGATAACCCCTGTTGTATGTATGTAAGTATCTGTACATGTATCTAAGTTCCATCTTTAATCTGGTGTGAGGACCCCTGTTGTATGTATGTAAGTATCTGTACATGTATCTAAGTTCCATCTTTCATCTGGTGTGAGAACCCCTGTTGTCCTCCCAGAATGCCTCAGTGTTTACCCAGAAGGCCTAGATGTTGACCAGTTCAAACTCATCATGTTCATGTGGCTTCTTGACCCAGACTCCCAGATTGGCTTGTTGGAAGGCAGAGATCAGAGACTGTTTGGTCAGCTGGTATTCCATCACCGCAGCTTTGGCTTCTGAGTAAAGTCTGCAGGGGAAGATGGAAGGGGAGGTAATCTCACAAAAATACCAAACCAGCCATCAGTAAATATTGGTTTGTGACTTGGATTACTGTTATTGATGGTTTTAAAAAATGTTTAAATACAAAGATGATTTCAAATGGATGATACTAACACTCAACCATCAGCATCATAAGATGTAAATGAATATGAATACAAAATTGAACCCATAAGAAGAAACAAAAAAATATTTTAAAAGAAAAGGTGAAATAATTTATCACTTTAAAATTTGATTCACATTCCTAAGAATATAAGAATTGTGAAGATAAAAAAAACCAAAAAGACGGTTGCCATGACAAAAAAACTGCTTGCTGTGGGTGGAACTAAGACCAATATTTAAATTAACAAAGAGGATTTGGTTTAATAAATAGTTCAAATTATGGCAGCCCTACACTAAGACTTGTGACAGGAGAAACAGTTGAATCTCTTGCTCTATATACCACTGCATCTACTACATCCCTGACTCACCTGGGGGCATCCACTACTCCCTGACTCACCTGGGGGGATCCACTACTCCCTGACTCACCTGGGGGGGCATCCACTACTCCCTGATCCACCTGGGGGCATCTACTACTCCCTGACTCACCTGGGGGCATCCACTACTCCCTGACTCACCTGGGGGCATCCACTACTCCCTGACTCACCTGGGGGCATCCACTACTCCCTGACTCACCTGGGGGCATCCACTACTCCCTGACTCACCTGGGGGCATCCACTACTCCCTGACTCACCTGGGGGCATCCACTACTCCCTGATCCACCTGGGGGCATCCACTACTCCCTGACTCACCTGGGGGCATCCACTACTCCCTGACTCACCTTGGGGCATCCACTACTCCCTAACTCACCTGGGGGCATCCACTACTCCCTGACTCACCTGGGGGGATCCACTACTCCCTGATCCACCTGGGGGCATCCACTACTCCCTGACTCACCTGGGGGCATCCACTACTCCCTGACTCACCTGGGGGCATCCACTACTCCCTGCCACACCTGGGGGCATCCACTACTCCCTGACTCACCTGGGGGCATCCACTACTCCCTGACTCACCTGGGGGCATCCACGACTCCCTGACTCACCTTGGGGGCATCCACTACTCCCTGATCCACCTGGGGGCATCCACTACTCCCTGACTCACCTGGGGGGATCCACTACTCCCTGATCCACCTGGGGGGCATCCACTACTCCCTGACTCACCTGGGGGCATCCACTACTCCCTAACTCACCTGGGGGCATCCACTACTCCTTGACTCACCTGGGGGCATCCACTACTCCCTGACTCACCTGGGGGCATCCACTACTCCCTAACTCACCTGGGGCCATCCACTACTCCCTAACTCACCTGGGGGGATCCACTACTCCCTGACTCACCTGGGGGCATCCACTACTCCTTGACTTGAGAGTGAGCTGATCTTGCCGTAGAGGTCGAGGAAGTAATGAAACATGGCCTGTTTGCACAGTCGTGACACACCTCCAGCGTCCGTCTTCCCTGTCGTTGGGTTGATGACCTCCATGTTCTCCTCACCAATGAACCTGCACATCAAAATACAAGTAAAACAGTTCTCAAATTAAATATCAAGAAAGCCCCACAATATCCCAGGCTCCTAAACAGTGATTTTAGAAACACTGGTGGAAAAAAAAACAACATTTTACAGCTTCTTGTTACATATTTTAACTTTAGTTAATAAATACCCTGACAAAGAATATTTCTCTAAAACTGTCAGTTACCAGTTGACAGAGAAGTTTGGGGTCTTGCCCGGCTGTCTGCACTCGGGGCTTGAGATGCCACTGAGGAAAGGTTTGTTCAGCCTGTACGTGGGGGAGGGCAGTTTCATGTGGCTGACCCGACCGTAGACGCCCCGCACCATGTGCTCGCTGTGGTACCAACTCCCCACAATGATGCTGCTGAGGTAGACTGGTTCAATGAAGTGACTCAGTAGAGATCCTGGCAAATATTAAATATGTAACAATAAATTACAGCAAGTCTTTGATGATAGACTCAAATATTAAATATGTAACAATAAATTACAGCAAGTCTTTGATGATAGACTCAAATATTAAATATGTAACAATAAATTACAGCAAGTCTTTGATGATAGACTCAAATATTAAATATGTAACATTAAATTACAGCAAGTCTTTGATGATAGACTCAAATATCAAACAGGGAAAGATCAGGTTTCTGTATTTTGATTATGATTTGATTAAATCTTCAACTTAAAAAACATTGATGAATGCTGCCAAATCCAATTATGACATATGAGTTTTTTTCCCTTCCAATATCTATAGTTTCAAAAGATCATGATTAGAATACAAAGTTTCCTATAAGTTTGGGATAGGGTAAATGTTTTTTTTTATTACTGTACAAACATGTAAACACCAGGAAAATAGTTTGATTATATTCTCTTACTCTTAAATCATAGTTTGATTATATTCTCTTATTATTAAAACATAGTTGTATTATACTCTCTTATTATTAAATCATAGTTGTATTATACTCTCTTACTATTAAAACATAGTTGTATTATACTCTCTTACTATTAAAACATAGTTGTATTATATTCTCTTACTATTAAAACATAGTTGTATTATATTCTCTTACTATTAAAACATAGTTGTATTATATTCTCTTACTATTAAAACATAGTTGTATTATAATTATATTCTCTTACTATTAAATCATAGTTGTATTATACTCTCTTACTATTAAATCATAGTTGTATTATACTCTCTTACTATTAAAACATAGTTGTATTATACTCTCTTACTATTAAAACATAGTTGTATTATACTCTCTTACTATTAAAACATAGTTGTATTATACTCTCTTACTATTAAAACATAGTTGTATTATACTCTCTTACTATTAAAACATAGTTGTATTATACTCTCTTACTATTAAAACATAGTTGTATTATACTCTCTTACTATTAAAACATAGTTGTATTATACTCTCTTACTATTAAATCATAGTTGTATTATACTCTCTTACTATTAAAACATAGTTGTATTATACTCTCTTACTATTAAATCATAGTTGTATTATACTCTCTTACTATTAAAACATAGTTGTATTATACTCTCTTACTATTAAAACATAGTTGTATTATATTCTCTTACTATTAAAACATAGTTGTATTATACTCTCTTACTATTAAAACATAGTTGTATTATACTCTCTTATTATTAAATCATAGTTGTATTATACTCTCTTACTATTAAAACATAGTTGTATTATACTCTCTTACTATTAAAACATAGTTGTATTATATTCTCTTACTATTAAAACATAGTTGTATTATATTCTCTTACTATTAAAACATAGTTGTATTATACTCTCTTACTATTAAAACATAGTTGTATTATATTCTCTTACTATTAAAACATAGTTGTATTATATTCTCTTACTATTAAAACATAGTTGTATTATATTCTCTTACTATTAAAACATAGTTGTATTATACTCTCTTACTATTAAAACATAGTTGTATTATATTCTCTTACTATTAAAACATAGTTGTATTATACTCTCTTACTATTAAAACATAGTTGTATTATACTCTCTTACTATTAAAACATAGTTGTATTATATTCTCTTACTATTAAAACATAGTTGTATTATACTCTCTTACTATTAAAACATAGTTGTATTATACTCTCTTACTATTAAAACATAGTTGTATTATATTCTCTTACTATTAAAACATAGTTGTATTATACTCTCTTACTCTTAAAAAATAGTTTTATTATATTCTCTTATTACTGAGCTGCCAACCTGGTTATTATTGGAGGTCAAAGTGGTAAGTGGTGGTAGGGGGGGGTAGACAAGTAAACACAAAACAGCTGTTGTAATCCAGCCCCCAGCAGCAGTTATGTTAACATGAAATCACACAAGACACCCATAAGGGAGATCACTGGGGACATGATAAGGGTGGGTAACTCTGGACATAACACTAATATTTACACATCTTCCCTGCACCACACACACCAGAAATGGGGGCTGGATGTGAAAGATGGCCATAAAGTTTAGACCACTCACTAAAACAAACCATTTCATGTCATGTTAGATCAGACACTTTAAAGCTCAAACTACACACAAAATTTTTAACAAAAATCATTTTGAAAAAAAACAGATGTCCTTCATAGAAAAGTTGAGGTTCAAAAAAATAAACCAACCAAAAAATGTGTGAAACTTGATTACATGTATTACTATCTGTTTTATATATGAAATGAATGACAGTATAGTGGAGATAGAACTTCCTGAGAATTTGTTTCATTGTTATCAGATAAGCTGTCAATTCAGCCTCCAGCCTTTTCATCTTATCTTATCTTACTTATTACAGACCCTCCTTCTATACACACGATTATTGTGCCCTACAATCTGATACAAATGTATTGGCAAGTGACGCAGCATTCACAGGCCGTGACTATGAATGACCACGGTTTTCCAAGCCACCTTTGTTTTCACTAACTAGTGTCAGGTACCCATTCAGAGCTGGATGGCCTCAGGGACATCCTTGGCCCCGAAAAAAAATACATGTACCTACCTTCACGGAGATTGGGACCCGTGAGCCTCAGTACCAACATGCCCCTTCATTAACAGCATCTTTTACTCAGTATCGACCCACCACTTTAACACCCACCCACCACATTGTCCCATTTTAACATCCGCCCACCACCTTGTCCCATTTTAACATCCACCCACCACATTGTCCCATTTTAACATCCACTCATCACATTGTCCCATTTTAACATCCACCCACCACATTGTCCCATTTTAACATCCGCCCACCACATTGTCCCATTTTAACATCCGCCCACCACATTGTCCCATTTTAACATCCACCCACCACATTGTCCCATTTTAACATCCACTCATCACATTGTCCCATTTTAACATCCACCCACCACATTGTCCCATTTTAACATCCACTCATCACATTGTCCCATTTTAACATCCACCCACCACCATGTCCCACTTTAATATCCATCCCACAACATTCTGCTACATTATAACAAGACAAACAACAATAAAAACAACTGTAAGCCACATTTATTTTGCTGTCATGCATCCAGAACTTTTACCTTGTAGGCCCACAACATTCCACTTTGTGATCTTGTCACTACAGGACATTGTCAAGAGCCTCTCTCCTTGGAGGACTCCGTCCCAAGTTTGAATCGTCCCGGAAACTTTCACAGGAATGGTCCCCTCCCCAGATTCAATTTTCGTTCTCAGCAACCCTCGGGCTCTTCTGTTTGGATGTTTGTCTGCAGCGCCTTCTAGATCTATGCCACTGTTGGTGGAACCATTGTCTTGATCCTTTTTGGAAGGTGGTTTGTCAGGGCACTCCTCTTGTGGAGTTCCCACATTGTCTCCAGAATGGTCCATTGGGACAGCGGCACTTTCTGAAGGTTCAGCGTCTTTTGGACCAGATTTACTTTTCTCATGGGGAGAGAAAATGCGGGTGTCACCACAAGGCGCGGTGCTGATGTACAGGTGGAACTTGATTCCATCTTTCAACTGATAGCCACCTTCTGGCATTTTGACCAGAATGGACTGGTCAGCTGTGGCCGGGCTCAAATGCAGGGACAGCTGGGTGTACAGATATCTCAGGAGGAGCCGCCGACAGATGACCTCAGCATGGCAGTCGTTGACCCCTTTACCTTCAGCGCTCAGGTACTCCCCGTTGATGCATTTTGTGCCGGTGGCAACGCAGATGACCTGACCGGCGTCGCCGCTGGCACCAGTGGTCATGACGATACCGGCTAAAACTTTGCGCCTGGCGTAGGGTGTTGTGAAGTTGTCAGTGAGTTCACCAAATTTGTTGAAGATCAGTTGGGCCACGTGGTCAGCCAGTACCTGAGGATCACCTTGGATGGACTCTTGGTTAACAGCTGTCATATCTGAAATGTGAAATAGTGTCTTATACTTATACTATTGGAAATATCTGACTACATCATTTTAATTGATATGAGTTATTGTTGGTAAGCTGAAATCAACAGCTGGCAGCTGAGGTAAGAAAAGCTATTGACCATTGACAATACACTTTAACATAGGGCTTAACTATAGATGCTCCAGAGTGTTAAAAAAAATGTTTCTATTGTGAATATTGTGAATATTGTGAGTATTGTGAATATTGTGAGTGTTGTGAATATTGTGAATATTGTGAGTATTGTGAATATTGTGAGTATTGTGAATATTGTGAGTATTGTGAATATTGTGAGTATTGTGAATATTGTGAGTATTGTGAATATTGTGAGTATTGTGAATATTGTGAATATTGTGAGTATTGTGAGTATTGTGAGTGTTGTGAATATTGTGAATATTGTGAATATTGTGAGTATTGTGAATATTGTGAGTATTGTGAATATTGTGAGTATTGTGAATATTGTGAGTATTGTGAGTATTGTGAATATTGTGAATATTGTGAGTATTGTGAATATTGTGAGTATTGTGAATATTGTGAGTGTTGTGAATATTGTGAATATTGTGAGTATTGTGAATATTGTGAGTATTGTGAGTATTGTGAATATTGTGAATATTGTGAATATTGTGAGTATTGTGAGTATTGTGAATATTGTGAATACCTCTTCTCTCAAAATGGTTGATCCCGTGTAAAACTTTCAAGGCGTTGAGGGCTGCATTGTACTTGGCCAGCTTCTTACTTCTCCCTGAACCCATGAAGTCACGGGACCCAACAGTCACCTGGAGGGGGTCAGTTTCATACATAGACAGTATTAGACAAAGACATCCTGTATAAACCTAATACACTCAGACTCAAGTTGTCGATGTTTCTCACAATGCACCACTGTCTTACATTATTTTAGTTGTTAATATGAGAGAAAAAATATTTGGCTAAATTTATTTTGCAAACATTTTTTTAATTAGAAACCATGGGAATGCCTGGCACACCATTCTACTGTCAATATTCTAAGCTGAAACTAATAGTTAAATTCATGATACTAAAACATGTGTAACTTGTTTGAAATATTCAACTAAAAACAAAAAGAAATTCACTTTCAGTTATGATGTTTGACAAGGGATCTTCAAAATAAATAGAAATTTAAGGCAAACAATTAAACAAAAGATCAAATGCATATTTTAAACAAAAAACTTTTACTAAGAAAATCAAAAGAAAAAAACCCCACCATATTAATTAATATCTAACAAACAGTTGCTTTTATTTCCATATCAGCCACAACAAGGTCAAATGACATGACCCCTAACCTTTAGTTACAGACAACCAACTTTTACATTAAAGCCATAGTCAACATTTTTCTATTGTCTCATATAATAATATAATATGAGATATATAATATAATACCTGAGTATTGAGGGAGGAGAGCAAACCACGAGGCTAACGCTCCTCTTCTGTTTACCTTCATGTTGAAGAGACGAAAGTTCCTCTCGCCCACCTCAGAGACCAACTCAAACTTAACACCACGATGTATTTCATTCAGTACCATGACGGGGTTCTTGTTGGACTGCTGTTCTGGAATGGCTGCAAGTTTTCTCTCAATGTTCATGGCCTGCAGAATTAATACATTTTTTAAAATGCATTACATTAGATTATTGTATTCTATGTTCTATAAGAACACACAGACCATGCTGGCCTGTTGGCAAGTAAGGCAGCGTTTATGGGCTAGCCGTACGTGTTATTCTGTTCTTTAAGAACACACAGACCATGCTGGCCTGTTGGCAAGTAAGGCAGTGTTTACGGGCTACCCGTGCGTGTTATTCTGTGGCACAAAATTCCCAGCCGCCTTGTTTCACCAAAAATTATTAGATACCCGTTGGAGATGGGTGGACTCAGGGACACCCTGGGACCACAGGAAAAGGTCCCTGACTTCACAGGGACTCAAACCCACAACTCTCTGAACGCAAGCTAATCATGCATGCTGCCTCACGACTTGCTTCTTTCTTAAATCATAAGGGTATGCAATATGTAGTGGTATTAAACTACATGAGATTCTACAGGGAGAAACACCCTTTCACTAGATGGATTCCTACTGTTTACAAACACTGTGCCTCAGTTCAAGGATAACCCAAGCCAGTTTGGTATCTTCTTGTATTTCATACCGTTTGACACTCCCTTATGTTTACGCTTATGTTTGACATTCCCCAAACTTTGTTTGAATCCCCATCTGACTGATTTCCCTCCCTCTGTTTTGTTATGATATAAAATACACATCAGATTTTAACACCACTCACAAGTTATGTTTTTGTTTTTATATCCCCTACACTTGTGCTTGTATAAAAATGTCATTATTATCATCCAATAACTTTCAATTAATATTTCATTATTTACTGTTTATAATTCAATGGAAAAATGTCAAAGTTTGCTAATCCATTAACGTTTCATTTGTTGTTCTGGCCACAACAGTTACACTACCCTTTTAGGAGACGCTCTTGTTGCCACTGTTACATTTCCTGAGCTCTGCAGTACCCACCCCATCCCCCACTGTTACATTACCTGTGCCCACCCCATCACCCACTGTTACATTACCTGTGCCCACCCCATCCCCCACTGTTACATTACCTGTGCACTGCTAAGAGCTGGACTTTCAGGGGTATTGTCGGAGTCCATGCCCCCGTTTGTGTTCTGGTTCTCAAAGTCATTAAAGAGAACATCTGATCCAGTCATGTCGGAGTCTGTGGTGAAGTCGGCTGTCGATGGGAGGAAGCCCCGCCCCAGGGCCTGATGGGCCTCGGAGGCATCGGGGAACTGGACAAAAGACTTTAGGGCCAGCTCGGCCGCGTGAAGTTTGGCCAACTTTTTGGAATTTCCCCGTCCCTCAAAGATTTGGTTGTTTACTTCGACGGACATGACAAAAACCGGGGCATGGACAGGACCCGTCTGTGAGACAAACTTGAACTGAGTCCCAGGTTTCAGCTCATTGAGGTGCATCAAGGCGTTCTTGGGTTCCGGCGGGCCGGCAAGGCGCCGTTTTTTCTTGGGACGAGCGTCCCCGCCAGCCGCTCTCTTCCCCAGCATGTCTCCGTCTTGGCTGTTGTCTTCCTGTTCAGCGTCCTCTTCTGTGGCAGGTAATGGCGCTTTGCGTTTCTGAGCTTTCTTGCCAACACCAATGTCAGGGGCCTCTGAAAACGACAAGAAGATTTCTGCTTCAAAATTATCTGAATTTAAAAAGATAAACTTTAAACAAGGCCTCAAATTCCAAGACATTCAATTGCCCTGAATGAGTTTAGTCATTTATCCTGGAGCAACCCTTCAAGCTCCCAAATACATACATGCATACACATAAATATTAATGTCCTCAAGACCTTCCCTTCAGATCAACCAGATTTAATTCACATGCCAATCAAACCAATTGATTTAACTCGAATGTCAAAACAAACCAAAGTGATTTGCCTCCTAGGTTGAGCCAATACTATAGAGTATAGAGGGACAGATCGTCTCTACAAAGTCAGTTCCTACGACCAGAATAACTTACTGGCAATCAAAAAGCACTGAACAAAAAATCCCCAGCCCAACGCATCTGATGTGAGACAATATTTCAGTGTCCAGATAAACCCTTGTGAGACAACTTTTATGTGCAGATCAATAGATACAAGACGATAGATGATACAAGACGATAGATAATACAAGACGATAGATACAAGACGATAGATACAAGACGAGCTGAGTTGAGCTGGACCTCTCACGGGAAGTAGATCTGTATAACAAAGAAACTTGTATGTATGGCCGTATGTGGTAAGAGAAAGCTGGTTTTCTTTGATGGTCATAATTTGTTATGAGGATCATGTACTACGGTGGGAGCCAGTGAGAACAAGGGCAAACATCGATTGGCGATCATGTACTACGGTGGGAGCCAGTGAGAACAAGGGCAAACATCGATTGGCGATCATGTACTACGGTGGGAGCCAGTGAGAACAAGGGCAAACATCGATTGGCGATCATGTACTACGGTGAGAGCCAGTGAGAACAAGGGCAAACATCGATTGGCGATCATGTACTACGGTGAGAGCCAGTGAGAACAAGGGCAAACATCGATTGGCGATCATGTACTACGGTGGGAGCCAGTGAGAACAAGGGCAAACATCGATCGGCGATCATGTACTACGGTGAGAGCCAGTGAGAACAAGGGCAAACATCGATTGGCGATCATGTACTACGGTGGGAGCCAGTGAGAGCCAGTGAGAACAAGGGCAAACATCGATTGGCGATCATGTACTACGGTGAGAGCCAGGGCAAACATCGATTGGCGATCATGTACTACGCTGAGAGCCAGTGAGAACAAGGGCAAACATCGATTGGCGATCATGTACTACGGTGAGAGCCAGTGAGAACAAGGGCAAACATCGATTGGCGATCATGTACTACGGTGGGAGCCAGTGAGAGCAAGGGCAAACATCGATTGGCGATCATGTACTACGGTGAGAGCCAGTGAGAACAAAGGCAAACATCGATTGGCGATCATGTACTACGGTGAGAGCCAGTGAGAGCCAGTGAGAACAAGGGCAAACATCGATTGGCGATCATGTACTACGGTGAGAGCCAGTGAGAACAAGGGCAAACATCGATTGGCGATCATGTACTACGGTGAGAGCCAGTGAGAGCCAGTGGGAACAAGGGCAAACATCGATTGGCGATCATGTACTACGGTGAGAGCCAGTGAGAACAAGGGCAAACATCGATTGGCGATCATGTACTACGGTGGGAGCCAGTGAGAGCCAGTGAGAACAAGGGCAAACATCGATTGGCGATCATGTACTACGGTGGGAGCCAGTGAGAACAAGGGCAAACATCGATTGGCGATCATGTACTACGGTGGGAGCCAGTGAGAGCCAGTGAGAACAAGGGCAAACATCGATTGGCGTTCATGTACTACGGTGGGAGCCAGTGAGAGCCAGGGCAAACATCGATTGGCGATCATCGGCTTATGTTAACCTCTGAGTCCCCGGATGATATTAAATTAAGGTCACGGGGGTGGGCGGGGTTGTTTGGTGAGGTTACACTTCTGCTCATTGGTGGCACCGGAAACGGTGGTGTTTGGAGAACGACATATGGGGGGGGGGAGGACGAAATGGGATGACATTATAAAGTGTGATAATGGGATGAGATTATGAGCTGTGATAATGGAATGAGATTATGAGCTGTGATAATGGGATCAGATTATGAGCTGTTATAATGGAATGAGATTATGAGCTGTGATAATGGGATGAGACTATGAGTTGTGATAATGGGATGGGATTATGAGCTGTGATAATGGGATGAGATTATGAGCTGTGATAATGGGATGAGACTATGAGTTGTGATAATGGGATGAGACTATGAGCTGTGATAATGGGATGAAATTATGAGCTGTGATAATGGGATGAGATTATGAGCTGTGATAATGGGATGAGACTATGAGTTGTGATAATGGGCTGAGATTATAGGATGTAACAATAGTATCAAGTATAGAGGATGTCTTACCGGGGTGAGATTATTGGAGTTATAAGGGGATGAGATAATAGAAAGTAATAAATAGAGTTAAAAAAAAGATTTTTAAAAACCACGTTTTTATAAGTGGACTTAAAAGAAGAAAATAATTTAAAACTTATAAGTTCAAGTACTTTGATTTAATATGACTAAAAACGCGGGGAGGGTGTTTGGTATAAAAATTAAAAATTTATAATTTATAAGGCAAAAGACACATTTAAAAGTGAAAGAATGTGTGAACTGCATATGTTAAACCTCATAAGCGCCCGCCCCACGTTTTTAGTCATATTACATGACAGTACTTCAACTTACAGGTTTTAAATTATTTTCTTCTTTTTAGTCCACTTATAAAAACGTGGTTTTTAAAAATCTATTTTTACCTCTATTTATTTTATTCTTTTTAGTCTAAGTGTATGCTATGGTTAGTTTTGTCGTTCCTTTTGATTATTGATTATTGAAGTATTGATTATGTTCAATATAATACGCAGCGCGACAAACATTTACAGACTGAACTCCCCTTGCTGTAAACACGGGGATGTCGCATGTGGTCATCGATGGCTGGGGTGAACTCCGGTGGCACGTGGGTGTCAACAATAGCAAACGGATACAGATGCTATATAGAGATATTTTTTTTTAAAAATGCATTAATTTAATTACGGTACATTCGATCGATCTGAAATTTTGATACAATGCATTGTCATCCAAGGTCTATCTGTGATAAAATTTCGAGATCTCTAGGACCATAAGAAGTGGTTAAATTTTACGTTGGAAAATTTGAAATTTTGCGGACAGGACGAGAGCAAGTTAATAAAAACGTGGTAATAACATGAGATTATAGGATGTGGTGGCATGCGATTACACCTCTGCCCACACGCCCATTCAACCAGACAATAAAACAGTCCACACGTCTTTCAACTTATCCGCCAATCAGCTTTCAACCTCTCTCAGTCCGTTCGTCCATCAACCCATCCATCCATTAGTCCATCCATCCATCCATTAGTCCATACATACATCCATCCACACACCCATCCATTAGTCCATCCATCCATCCATCCACACACCCATCCATTAGTCCATCCATCCATCCACACACCCATCCATTAGTCCATCCATCCATCGATCTAGCCATTATCTTCTGTAAATGAAACATTCCGATACCCTTACCCCCCCCCTTAGGCCCTCAACTACGTGATACCAAACCAGCTTTCACTAATGATCTAAATTACACGTGGAACGCTAAGGACCACAAGATCTCAAAGTCCAAACAGTTGAAAGAAAACACTTCAAAGCTCCTGTTTACGATTCTATCGACCAGCCCCACCAATCAGACTTGGTCACGAACTGGAAACGCCCAAACAAACAGAGGCTACAGAGCCAACATGCCGCCCTGGACTTACAGAGTCCCTCGTGCTATCTGCTGATCACTATTAGATGTACACAGCTCTTCAAAAGTGCAATCTATTGGATGTTCGCAGTCCATCTCTACTCTAGTGCTATCTACTGGGTGTACGCAGTCCATCTCTATTCTAGTGCTATCTACTGGGTGTACGCAGTCCATCTCTATTCTAGTGCTATCTACTGGGTGTACGCAGTCCATCTCTACTCTAGTGCTATCTACTGGGTGTACGCAGTCCATCTCTATTCTAGTGCTATCTACTGGGTGTACGCAGTCCATCTCTACTCTAGTGCTATCTACTGGGTGTACGCAGTCCATCTCTACTCTAGTGCTATCTACTGGGTGTACGCAGTCCATCTCTACTCTAGTGCTATCTACTGGGTGTACGCAGTCCATCTCTACTCTAGTGCTATCTACTGGGTGTACGCAGTCCATCTCTATTCTAGTGCTATCTACTGGGTGTACGCAGTCCATCTCTATTCTAGTACTATCTACTGGGTGTACGCAGTCCATCTCTATTCTAGTGCTATCTACTGGGTGTACGCAGTCCATCTCTACTCTAGTGCTATCTATTGGGTGTACGCAGTCCATCTCTATTCTAGTGCTATCTACTGGGTGTACGCAGTTCATCTCTACTCTAGTGCTATCTACTGGGTGTACGCAGTCCATCTCTATTCTAGTGCTATCTACTGGGTGTACGCAGTCCATCTCTATTCTAGTGCTATCTACTGGGTGTACGCAGTCCATCTCTACTCTAGTGCTATCTACTGGGTGTACGCAGTCCATCTCTATTCTAGTGCTATCTACTGGGTGTACGCAGTCCATCTCTATTCTAGTGCTATCTACTGGGTGTACGCAGTCCATCTCTACTCTAGTGCTATCTACTGGGTGTACGCAGTTCATCTCTATTCTAGTGCTATCTACTGGGTGTACGCAGTCCATCTCTACTCTAGTGCTATCTACTGGGTGTACGCAGTCCATCTCTATTCTAGTGCTATCTACTGGGTGTACGCAGTTCATCTCTACTCTAGTGCTATCTAGTGGGTGTATGTAGCCTATAACAGACCCTAAGTTCTAGGTTCTGCTCGTGTTAATGTACTGGATGTATGTTGTTTATATGAAACCCTAGGGCCTAGACTCTAGGCAATGCCCGTGCTAAAGCTCTGACTGTAAATGCCATGAATTGATTTTTGGGGATTATTAGAGTTGTGACGAGTTCTTCCAAAGTGTATCAATTTGGGTGGGTTGAAAGGTCGGACGATAACGTTGGCCGTGGACTAACCCCAACGACTTGTCAGTGAGCGAAACTAAAACATCAAACCAAATTACTAGAGACAATTTTTTCAAAGATAAGTTAAGTTCCAGCAACAAGTTTATCAGAACGTTAAGTAAGATTTGACAGTAAACTCTGACCAAAGCTTAATTCCAGTACTAAGATACATCACGTTCTGGTTACAGAATTATTTCAAATGTAGCCCTGACTACGTTATGGCATTGTTTCAAATCTAGTGCCACCTACGATACGGCATTATTTCAAAACTAGTCCTGACTATGTAGTATTTTCGTTCCGATAATCCCGAACCACGGCGAAAGTCGCAGAACTATTCTGAGATTTCTTGATTTTGTTTACAATTTAACCATTACTCATTTAACTGTACAGTAAAAAAGAAAACAACAACAAACAAAACACCACACAATGTTATTGCGTTCCGCGTCGATAAGCAAAGCTTACGACAAGGATCTCACACAACCATCAGCCGTGGTTTTTATCGCTTAATTTAATCACTAGCTTCAGCAGGATGCACATCTGGACTCGTCTAATCATGTCGTTTTAACTGCAATGTTGTTTGTATTTGTTTGCACCCTTGAACTACTCGAGGAGGGCTATAATAAAAGGTGCGTATAATTAGAAACTAAATGTGAGAACCATTGATTCCCAGTTCTGGTAACTGCATGCAATAACGTCTAAAGACAGGTGTACAAGCAAACCTTGGGGTTTAATGACGACAGTCAGACAGCAAACATGACCTCACTGGTTGGATTAGCTGTACACATGACGCCAGCAACGTGCCCGGACCATCCAGTCTCTCAGCAACACGCGCACCAAGTGTACGGGCCTGCAGACATTCCCTTTGAATGTTTCACCAGGTTTTGATGCCATTAGGACACAAACAACGGCACCTGCTGGGCCAAATGTACACACACGCTGTCTAAATCAGCTACCACACACACGGGATATCTACCCACACAACCACACACGGGCTATCTACCAACACAAGCACAACCACTGTACACACACACTGTCTACATCAGCTACCACACACACGGGCTATCTACCCACACAACCACACACGGGCTATCTACCCACACAACCACACACGGGCTATCTACCAACACAAGCACAACCACTGTACACACACACTGTCTACATCAGCTACCACACACACGGGCTATCTACCCACACAACCACACACGGGCTATCTACCCACACAACCACACACGGGCTATCTACCCACACAACCACACACTCATTACATTTAGTATCACATCCAATGTTCCCGCTAAGTTTCATTGGTCCGTGTGCAAAGTTTAAAAAAAAACAAAAAAAAACTCGTGAGCAAAATTGCACAGCATCCATTTTTTGTGCAATATTTTACCAAATTTGCTGGCCTGTAAATCTAAACTGCTGCCGGGATCTTTCAGATATCTGCTCAGCCGAGCAGCTTAAAGGAAACATTGATCACATCTAGTACACGACAATATGAAATATTTTTAATTTTTATAAAGGTTTACAAACTTATCTACTAGTTAATGTATGTTGATCATAATTTACATACTAAATTAACGGTCACAATTTTATGTTCATAGACCAGATACATTTCAAATACCCGGCATGCACTTTAGACTTTTCTTATTTTCAGAAATAAACCCTACTAGCAATTGGAGAACATTTTGTTCCACTATTTTCTCTATACAAATGGGCTCTTCAAATAGAACTAAATACAATCTGGTGATCTGATCATACAACCCGGATTTACGCTCGCTAGATGTTTGACTTTTTAGAAAATATAAATAGTTATTCAATATTAGTCTTGCCGAACAGATTTTTTCTTTTTCAAAATTACATTTTTTATTACATAAGACCCAGTTTAGGGATACGAGGAAGTATTCAACAAGAGGCTCAAAAAGGCTCTTCAAAATCTCTGGGCGAACTCAAGGAACGAAATTGGTCAAATTAAAACACGTGACATGTTGTTAGCGGAGTTCTCCCCAAGTACAACACGTGACATGGTGTTAGTGGAGGTCTCCCCAAGTACAACACGTGACATATGGTGTTAGTGGAGGTCTCCCCAAGTACAACACGTGACATGGTGTTAGTGGAGGTCTCCCCAAGTACAACACGTGACATGGTGTTAGTGGAGGTCTCCCCAAGTACAACACGTGACATGGTGTTAGTGGAGGTCTCCCCAAGTACAACACGTGACATGGTGTTAGTGGAGGTCTCCCCAAGTACAACACGTGACATGAAGTCTCACCTCTCAAGTACAACACGTGACATGGAGTCTCACCTCCCCACGTTTAATGAGATGTACTCCGTCTTACCATGACATCTACTGACATTTTTATAGCGATATACTGACCCCCCCCCCACCCACCGCCATCTTTAAAGGAGATACAAAATTTGAGAGGTTCGCTCGTAACTTAAGATGCACATGTAGAATGTTGGTCCAGCAGCCAGTAGTTCCACAACAAGCGCCCAGATGACCCCCCGGGGGGGGGAGGGCGTCTGCTCATTGGCCAAACCGATCAGGATGGTTGGTCTACGTCAGGATAGACAACCCGCACACGTATGAGTTTTTGTTCTTTATTTTAACCGCACAACCTGATCTAGTCCCACTTACAACTTCCGCTCTCATCGTAGAGTTCACCTGACAACTAACCAGGACCTATATATAAATACCTAACAATGACCTGTATATAAATACCTAACAACTAACCAGGACCTATATACATCATACGTTTGGTTTCATCCATTCTGCCAAGACCTCCTTAACACGGTAAAATCAGACTTAACCTTTCTAATCCTAATCTTATTCCGGGAACACTGGGCCTGGCGCCCCACGGGCAGACCTCTCGGCTGTGTCAAGCAATTATGAAAACTTGAGATAAGGGCCCGCAACCCTTCCAGTTTTATCGATCAGTTATAGGACTTGTCTAGCTTTGCTATTCACTTTGTTGCTTGTGATATTTCGTCAAGAGAGGGATTACACGGCGGTACAAACGAGCAGAATCCGACAAGATTGAGAAGACTCTCGTACGGGAGTTCAGGGGACTGCATCAGTGAGCAGATATTAGTGCTGGTGATATCAGGGGACTGCATTAGTGAGCAGATATTAGTGCTGGTGATATCAGGGACTGCATCAGTGAGCAGATATTAGTGCTGGTGATATCAGGGACTGCATCAGTGAGCAGATATTAGTGCTGGTGATATCAGGGACTGCATCAGTGAGCAGATATTAGTGCTGGTCATATCAGGGACTGCATCAGTGAGCAGATATTAGTGCTGGTGATATCAGGGACTGCATCAGTGAGCAGATATTAGTGCTGGTGATATCAGGGACTGCATCAGTTAGCAGATATTAGTGCTGGTGATATCAGGGACTGCATCAGTGAGCATATATTAGTAATGGTGATATCAGGGACTGCATTAGTGAGCAGCTATTAGTGCTGGTGATATCAGGGACTGTATAAGTGAGCAGCTATTAGTAATGGTGATATCAGGGACTGTATTAGTGAGCAGATATTAGTGCTGGTGATATCAGGGACTGCATTAGTGAGCAGCTATTAGTAATGGTGATATCAGGGACTGTATTAGTGAGCAGATATTAGTGCTGGTGATATCAGGGACTGCATTAGTGAGCAGATATTAGTGCTGGTGATATCAGGGGACTGCATCAGTGAGCAGATATTAGTGCTGGTGATATCAGGGGACTGCATCAGTGAGCAGATATTAGTGCTGGTGATATCAGGGGACTGCATCAGTGAGCAGATATTAGTGCTGGTGATATCAGGGGACTGCATCAGTGAGCAGATATTAGTGCTGGTGATATCAGGGACTGCATCAGTGAGCAGATATTAGTGCTGGTGATATCAGGGGACTGCATCAGTGAGCAGATATTAGTGCTGGTGATATCAGGGGACTGCATCAGTGAGCAGATATTAGTGCTGGTGATATCAGGGGACTGCATCAGTGAGCAGATATTAGTGCTGGTGATATCAGGGGACTGCATCAGTGAGCAGATATTAGTGCTGTTGATATCAGGGGACTGCATCAGTGAGCAGATATTAGTGCTGGTGATATCAGGGGACTGCATCAGTGAGCAGATATTAGTGCTGGTGATATCAGGGGACTGCATCAGGGAGCAGATATTAGTGCTGGTGATATCAGGGACTGCATCAGTGAGCAGATATTAGTGCTGGTGATATCAGGGACTGCATTAGTGAGCAGATATTAGTGCTGGTGATATCAGGGACTGCATTAGTGAGCAGATATTAGTGCTGGTGATATCAAGGACTGCATCAGTGAGCATATATTAGTAATGGTGATATCAGGGACTGCATTAGTGAGCAGCTATTAGTGCTGGTGATATCAGGGACTGTATTAGTGAGCAGCTATTAGTAATGGTGATATCAGGGACTGTATTAGTGAGCAGATATTAGTGCTGGTGATATCAGGGACTGCATTAGTGAGCAGCTATTAGTAATGGTGATATCAGGGACTGTATTAGTGAGCAGATATTAGTGCTGGTGATATCAGGGACTGCATTAGTGAGCAGATATTAGTGCTGGTGATATCAGGGGACTGCATCAGTGAGCAGATATTAGTGCTGGTGATATCAGGGGACTGCATCAGTGAGCAGATATTAGTGCTGGTGATATCAGGGGACTGCATCAGTGAGCAGATATTAGTGCTGGTGATATCAGGGGACTGCATCAGTGAGCAGATATTAGTGCTGGTGATATCAGGGACTGCATCAGTGAGCAGATATTAGTGCTGGTGATATCAGGGACTGCATCAGTGAGCAGATATTAGTGCTGGTGATATCAGGGACTGCATCAGTGAGCAGATATTAGTGCTGGTGATATCAGGGGACTGCATCAGTGAGCAGATATTAGTGCTGGTGATATCAGGGGACTGCATCAGTGAGCAGATATTAGTGCTGGTGATATCAGGGGACTGCATCAGTGAGCAGATATTAGTGCTGGTGATATCAGGGGACTGCATCAGTGAGCAGATATTAGTGCTGGTGATATCAGGGACTGCATCAGTGAGCAGATATTAGTGCTGGTGATATCAGGGACTGCATTAGTGAGCAGATATTAGTGCTGGTGATATCAGGGACTGCATTAGTGAGCAGATATTAGTGCTGGTGATATCAGGGACTGCATTAGTGAGCAGATATTAGTGCCGGTGAGATGATGCAGGCAATATTGAGTAGATAGCGATACAATAGAATCAGACAGCGAGTAAAACAATTACCACCAATAAAATAAGATCTTCACTCTCCGATCAGTTAAACTACTAACTTATTTCCCGTGACTAAGTCACACAAATGTTTTGTCTGAACTTATCAATAAAATGTTAAACTTCATTAATAGACCAAATAGAGATGTAGACGTTTGGGCAATGCCGCCATCAGTGCACGTAAATAAACAATGCCGCCATCAGTGCACGTAAATAAACAATGCCGCCATCAGTGCACGTAAATAAACAATGCCGCCATCAGTGCACGTAAATAAACAATGCCGCCATCAGTGCACGTAAATAAACAATGCCGCCATCAGTGCACGTAAATAAACAATGCCGCCATCAGTGCACGTAAATAAACAATGCCGCCATCAGTGCACGTAAATAAACAATGCCGCCATCAGTGCACGTAAATAAACAATGCCGCCATCAGTGCACGTAAATAAACAATGCCGCCATCAGTGCACGTAAATAAACAATGCCGCTATCAGTGCACGTAAATAAACAATGCCGCCATCTGTGCACGTAAATAAACAATGCCGCCATCAGTGCACGTAAATAAACAATGCCGCCATCAGTGCACGTAAATAAACAATGCCGTCATCAGTGCACGTAAATAAACAATGCCGCCATCAGTGCACGTAAATAAACAAAAGTGTTTAAATAAACATAACAACAGGTGTACCCTGCCATGGAAAAACCAATCAAGTGAAGACAGGAGAAATGGTGAGAACAGGTCATTGACAAACAAAAAACACAGAAATGTGTTCTCCTTATATAAGGACAGTCAAACTTTCGTTATATTACTGTGAACTAATGTAAGATTATTTAATATTGAGAAAATTTTATAATCTAACCGGGCCATAACTACACCCTTTCCACACTCACCACATGTTCAATCTTTTCAAAAGCGGTAAGGTCAATCCAAACTTTTTAAAGGGCTTTGATTTTAAAAAAAAATCACTAAAAAATCACTATTATTTTGGGCTTTAATAAATTAAAGTTTAAATTTCATCCATTCATAAATTTCCTCGCCTCTGCAAGCCACTGAACTATAACATATTCTAACATTCCGCAAGGATTCCATCACGCATTGTTAACATTTTTCTTCTTCCTTTTTCCCGACATTATTTTATGTCAATTCAGAAACACGGGCAAAATACTCTTTACATTAAGATCCTTATCAAAGTTCACATTTAAAGATCACTATCAAAGGTCACATTTAAAGACCCCTATCAAAGGTCAAATTTAAAGATCCCTATCAAAGGTCACATTTAAAGATCCCTCTCAAAGGTCACATTTATCACATGAATGGCAATGGAGTTATTACTTTTAAAATGAATGAATGTTTACTTCACGTGAATTATTTCCTTGGAATTATTTATAAGACGAACTTCATACATTGTTTTATAACAATCATTTCTTTAAAGGTTTGCATTTAAAAATAAGTAAAGCATTTTCAATGTTGAAGATTAAAAAAAAACTTAACTTTGATGGTGTTTTAAAATGTTTTTTAAAAAAAACCAAACAGTAGACAAAGCAGGCAATTGGTAAATAAAAAAAGAGTGGAGCTTACACGAACGATATTGTCGGGTATTCCCAAGACGAACGATATTGTCGGGTATTCCCAAGACGAACGATATTGTCGGGTATTCCCAAGACGAACGATATTGTCGGGTATTCCCAAGACGAACGATATTGTCGGGTATTCCCAAGACGAACGATATTGTCGGGTATTCCCAAGAACTAAAGGTAAGTACTGTGTAACAACCAAAACATCAAAGATTACCCATGATCACATAAATAGGATAAATTTTGCGGTGTTTAAATAAATTTTGATTTCCATTAAAAAAATAACATCTACAAAAACAACAAAAAAAAACAACACCACTCCACTTTATTAGAGAAATAAGAAATGATCTTACACACAAAGTAAACACATCATTCAATCAACTCAAGTATTCAACAAAGACTGTATTATATGATTACCTCGCTGACATTGACGGACAAGTCAAATAATGAAGGAAAAAAATATGGGTTTATTACCAGTATATTGTTTATGTTTACTTTTTATAGAGAAGACCCCCCCCTCCCCCAAAACTATCCCCCTTCAAATGAACAGAGGGAAGTCAAGATACTAGAAGGCAGCTGTCTGAAACCAGAGACAGGTGTCGAAAGATTCAACTAGCGATAATTCTATGGGTGTCTGGATTTGAATTTAAAGTGCTCATATTACACTGCAAGCTAACAACAACTTGATTCAATCAATCAAACCATTTCATGGAGGGAAAAATCGTTTACACGGCCCCACAAAGCTTTTAAAGTGATTCTATACCGTGAAGGAAGTCAGTCACGTTTGTAATACATCATTCAAATTGATTACATTTTATAACAAAAGGTTTATTTCAACAGTTGGATTTATAAAGTGTTTTGTTTAAAGATCAGACAGTTAGCTTGTAATACCACTGCTAACCAATGGCGTATTTGACAAATGGGTAACTACTAACTATTGCAACGTTCGATGACACTCTAGTTAGTTGATGTAACAGTCAACTTATCAAAATCTTATCTCTAATATTTCAGTCGCCCCTTCTATACAGAAGATTATTGGGTCCTTGGCACGCGGTTTATCTCTTAGTCCTGCATTTTCATTAGAGTTTTGATTATTGGTAGTGTGTTGGAATTGCTGGTTTGTTCGGGCAAACCAATCCAAACCCCAGGCGGGAAGAAGGAGAGTGTGTATGTGTTTGTATCTCCCAAACAATAATATTTAAATTATACAACCCGTAACAACAAAGTTTTTGACTATAAATCCCTTATATATGAGACATAACTAAAGTATTGATTATGTTCAATATAATACGCACCGGGTGACAGACTAGCATAAACATTTACAGATCGTGAATATATTATATGTTCAATATAATACGCACAGCACCGCGCGACAGGAAAATATTATAAAGGTTGTTCAATATAATACGCACCGCGCGACAGTCTAGCGCAATAATTTACATATTACATAGAGATAAACTAAGTTCATTAATTTAATTACGGTACATTCGAGCGATCTGAAATTTTGATACAATGCAAAGTTAGGTGACAAAAGTCTATGTGCAAAATTTCAGCTCGATAGCACGAGGAGTGACACAGTGTTTCCTTTTTTACTTTTGTTTTTCCGCGGGACTACGACAGAGATCACGACAGACAAGACAGGTGAAGTTAATATAAGATATTTAAAAAGAGTCATTGATGGAATAATAATGTAGCCACCATCTGAAAGTGAGAGCGTGTGTTAACTGAATGCACACATACATTTCTGTGTTTGTTTAAGCGAGTCTCGGACAAAAATCGCGCCTCAATCATTTCAATTAAGATAAGATAACAAAGTTCAATAATCCATACATAAACACTAAGATGAACCATTTTTATAGCAAATACGGCTGATTTTAAACTAGGCCTATCAAAGTTATTTGCTCGGACAATCACATTTTAAATTGGCTGATAACGCCATCTTTTTTTAATTTTTAAAATATTATTTTATTTTTAAAAACCGATTCTATAAGACATACAAAAGCTATTATTATTTTTAAGCAAATTTAAAAGGCCTATAAAGTTATCATTTTTTTTATTTGCACCCACTGGTCTTATAAGTGTTCCACATAGACACATGTCAAACCCTGGACACGCCTTTGTTTTTAGTGTGTGCACGTAAGTGGGAGTGATTGTGTGTTTGTGAGTCTAGTGCCAGACACTCGGGTTTATCTAAACCCATTTCCGATCTAGCATGTGAAACACCCGTAAAGTCCCGCGTCGATCTAGCATGTGAAACACCCGTAAAGTCCCGCGTCGATCTAGCATGTGAAACACCCGTAAAGTCCCGCGTCGATCTAGCATGTGAAACACCCGTAAAGTCCCGGCGTATGACCCTCCCCCCTCCTCCGTGGACCGTAGGAGAGTTAATGATACTTAGTCCTAACATCCCAGTCTATGTGAATCAATTACCGCTAGTGTCAAGACAAATAGAACGAGGTTTCCCCCCTTGGCTTGACAAGATAATACAGAACAGAATTTACCTCCCGTGTTAGAGAGGCCGAGGATGTGAGGAGATAAGTGACATCACATGACCCTCATCGGACATTTAGTACTTGACATGGTCAGCTGATAGAATAGTATCCAATAGGCTTATTCAGGGGACAGACGTAGTACATTTGTGGAGATTCGTGGTGGTACCATTAGTGGAGATTGCTGATGGTACCATTAGTGGAGATTCATGGTGGTACCATTAGTTGAGATTCGTGATGTTACCATCAGTGGAGATTCGTGATGGTACCATTAGTTGAGATTCGTGATGTACCATTAGTGGAGACTCATGGTGGTACCATTAGTTGAGATTCGTGATTGTACCATTAGTGGAGATTCATGGTGGTACCATTAGTTGATATTCGTGATGGTACCATTATTTGAGATTCGTGATGGTACCATTAGTGGAGATTCATGGTGGTACCATCAGAAAGATTAACGAAGCTATCGCGATTTCCTTACGGTGAATAAAAAGATGGTATAAAAAGATCGTGACTTCTCCAAGAGTTATGTTTTGATACATTGTGTAGATAGAAAAAAAATTGTCTGTTGATCACGCGACATATGCTCACCAAACACCACGTGACATGTGTACACCAAACACCCCGTGGACTCTGATCACGTGTCAGGTGTATGGCGCAATATCTTGAAATGGAAAATTTCTAAAAGCCAGGCAACAAATCTCCACCGAGCTACGTGAAACTGAAGGAGAAAAAACCTGTTGTGACGTCTTCCATTGTTAACCCCCCCCCCTCTCTCAATCCCCGCTGGACTCCACAAAGGACGGAGTCTTAAAGCGGATTTCATCAAGACCAATGGAGACCCGAGGACAAGGTGGAGTCAAACAAAAAATCAATTGTTTCCCTGGATCCAGAGGAATTCACCCCCCCCCCACACCGAATGCATTTACTTGAAAAGTGCACAGCTTGCTGACCAGAAAACTAAGTGGACACGCCCATCTCTGAAGCATCACATATCTCTCAGATATCGCGATTTTAACACTTGGATATAAAGAATTTATTTTTAATTTTATTATTATTATCTTTGAAAGTTACATTTAATTTTAACGGTGGCGTATTTATATTTACATTTGAGGCTCAATCTTTATGGTGAATGACCTCCAAGATTATAGTCCATGTTTTATATTCGTTATTTGTGAGTTTGAGTGGAAATGTCGGCGCGTGTTGTGTTTATGTCTACACCTAATCTATGCACCATCACAAACATACGGCTAGTAATACTAGTATTGAAAGATTAAACAATTGTAAGAATCAAAACTGGAAGCAAAAGGTCAAGGCTGAATTCTTTCGTCACTGACATAAAACCACTGCATCGTGGTCAGACAGTCGATTAGGGCACCAGAATGGATTTCTGTGCCCTGTGTTATATGATGTACGCATCACTGGAGACACTGCCCCATCACTCACTGAGTTAGAACCACTGCATCATGGTCAGACAGTCGATTAGGACACTAGCATGGATTGCTGTGCCCTGTGTTATGATGTACGCATCCCTAGAGACCTCCCCCCTCCCCCCATCACTCACAACCCAGGAGAAGACAATTCCCTGGTAGTCTATCTGTGGAGCCGGAGACAAATGTTTGCTGGCTTGGTTGGAGGGCAAGTGGGGCGGTACAACCGGCATCAACTACAGTACTACATCTAAGGTATATGGAGGTGACAGAGAGCCGGGCTGGATGGATTCTACAACCTTAATTTGTTGCGCACACCTTTATCTAATCATTAGTAACGTCATCTACAGCATGAGTTTCAGAATAGTTCTAGGAAACAAGCGTGACGAGGTCAAGTGTTCAAATATGAGCCCAGCAAATTGGAGATGATCATTGAACAATCGGAGGCACTCAACCAGCAATAATGTTCTATTGATAAACACAGCTACAACTACAAATGTAATTTTCAGATTATTAAACAGATATGTTTCATAACATACTGACATAGCAACAGTCAACGGTCACACCGCAACTCAATAGTACTGTTACAACGTTATAACTAACACAATCACGGCCATTTAGACTTCACTGACAAAAGATCCATGCAATCGGATATGTTAAGTGATAGCTATAAAGTTAATACACCGACTTGTAAGTTAGAGTTAGTGTCAACTATAAGTTAATACACCGACTTGTAAGTTAGAGTTAGTGTCAACTAGAAGTTAATACACCGACTTGTAAGTTAGAGTTAGTGTCAACTAGAAGTTAATACACCGACTTGTAAGTTAGAGTTAGTGTCAACTAGAAGTTAATACACCGACTTGTAAGTTGCCACTGACAAGTAAGTGTTTGACAGGAAGTGACGTTTGAAAAATCACTTCTCGTTACTCAACATTTCCGACAACATAGTCCCAATGATGTGACAGCTGACGGCACAAACGACTAAGAAATCAATAATTTAACGGACAATATCAACAATTTCCCTAGCATTAAGTCTATTTAAAGCTCTGTGCGTGACCATTTGGAGGAAGTAACGTAGTTTCATTTAATGACAGTATTCGGTCTGTGTTCTGATTGAAATAGCGAGATGAAATTTACAACTGACGAAACTAAACGTTTTCAATATGTAAAAAAATGTAGGTTTTTTCCATTGATTATTTTATAGTTATAAAAGAAAGTGGGTCAGGCCTTGTTCCATAACATTACCGGGAAATGCCCTGGTCCATGTAATTAGTGGGTCAGGCCCTGGTCCATAAAATTAGTGGGTCAGGCCCTGGTCCATAACATTAGTGGGTCAGGCCCTGGTCCATAACATTAGTGGGTCAGGCCCTGGTCCATAACATTAGTGGGTCAGGCCCTGGTACATAACATTAGTGGGTCAGGCCTTGGTCCATAACATTACTGGGAAATGCCCTGGTCCATGTAATTAGTGGGTCAGGCCTTGGTCCATAACATTTGTGGGTTAGGCCCCGGTCAATAACATTAGTAGGTCAGGGTCTCACGATTTTTAGTGGCGCGGACGTTAGCCATAAGATCATAAGTGGACCAGGCTTTGAGCCGTACTATACTATATTATAATTCTGTTTCTGACTTTGAAAATGACCAGACCCGAACCATAACCAAATGGTCAGCAATAAAAGCTGTTGGCCCGGCTTACCTTGTTGGTTGGATGAGGATAACTTAAACCAAGCCATAGTTACAATGGTTGTTACTGGCACACGGTAAGGTGAGCAAGTCCACCAAACATGACGAGATTTATAATAGGGCAGTAGCTGCAATCATAAACATATGCTATCATCACAACAGTCCCTGGAAGTCCGGAACATAGGACTGGGGGGGGGGTAGTGGTGGTGAAAGGGCAGTCCAGCCCGTTGGAAACGTATATGTGACGTCATTTTGGTTTTACTTTCTCTCCAGTGTCTACTGTATGTACAACGTGCACTCTGCGCGCGCGTGTATCTGACATTCATTAAAAAGGGTTGGTAATATCAGACAACCCACTTGACACCCAAGTCAACCCACTGTAGGTTCCCCAGTTCTACACGCAGCAATGAAGTGTTGCAGCCACTTGCAGCCTAGAATAATTTGAGAATCCATGGCCCATGGTAAAAACAATCCAAGGTGTCTTTCAAGTGCGTTTAACCTGATGACTCCAACTCCAAGTGTGAATGGGTTTCACTTTTCTGGTACATTGATATACTGAACATTATGTTGATACAGAAGCACAGTGTAGCGACTAGAATACTTTCATCTAGCTAACCTTTTAGTTTGGCCAATGCTGCCTCCCCTCGCCACGATCAGAACAGCCTGCACGCAGGGTCGGGCTCTTTGGCCACCTTTTTAATGCTGAGTTATGGTAATTAGTTCAAGACGGCATCAGCACCGGTGCCTCTCAATAGTGAACACGTGTCTGGCGCGCAAAGAAAAATCGGGAAGGGGAAGCGAAAACGAAGTCAACAAGTATGAGTGTATTTACAACTGCCCTATTTGACCACTTAAAACAATTTTAAACAACGCCAAGCATGAGTAATTAAAGTTAAATTTCATTCTCTCAATTTGCCTCACCAGACTGTACGCCCAAAAAACATGTACACATTTCACGGTACACTGCTGACGTGATGGAGTTCATAGTGAGGTAGAGTTCAGAGTTCCTAAACACATCCACTGGTTTACAGAATAGATTTTGACATTTTCTCACCTCTGCTAAACGTCCGACTTGTTTTATTTCCTCACACCTTTATTTAGATTTGGGGGTGGGGGGGGGGAGAGAACCTGACGTCACGACACAGTTTGAAGTAGGCTGTGCTCCCTCAATTAACATTCGGAGGTGGACATAAATGTCCAGTAAATCTTTTAGACTGAGGCTGTCTTGAAACCTTTCGTAACAGTAACACAGAATAACGGTCCCCCGATCACCGCAATAAAAAGTCTGATAAAAATTAGAATGAGCAAATCCACATCGTCATCCTTTGACTTATTGATTCATCAGTTAAGCCAGTGCTGGTAACTCCTCTTAAATATCATTTTAGACAAAACCTAGATATATCTATTGAATTGATGAATATACTACTAAATTGTTTTAGGAGCAGAACCAAAGAATCAAAACCACAGCACTTATTTCAACTTCAGAAATCTTTCGGTACAACACTTTCATTCTTAATATTGATTCTTCTTGTGATTGTCTTTTCCATCACAGGTGAGAGCGATTAGACTTTATTTAGATTCTTGACTTTGAGTGAAGCAATGTACATGAAATCCTTTCCGTTATTTCATCTATGATGCTATAGGTACCAAGCCTCAGACCTCTAGCTCATCAGGTACTAGGTTTAATATAGCTGAATAGAAACTAGCAAACACACATTTACTAGTTGGCGAGTTGAATAAAGGGGTGGAAAATATCCTTAGTTTTTGTTTTTTTCTCTTTAGAAACACACTGGACTTGCCTGGGGCTCTTACAGCTCCAAACGTGGTGTAAACGGAGATTTTTTTAAAGGCCTCAACCCAAAGAAAGCCTCAGTCCACTGAAAGCCTCTATTTCATGAGTGTTTTACTACAGCTGTTGTACATTCATGGCTCAGTCCAGTGAAAGACTCAGTCCAGTGAAAGCCTCAGTCCAGTAAAAGCCTCAGTCCAGTAAAAGCCTCAGTCCAGTAAAAGACTCAGTCCAGTGAAAGACTCAGTCCAGTGAAAGACTCTGTCCAGTAAAAGCCTCTGTTTCATGAGAGTGTTCAACTACTGCTGTAGTAGATTGATGGTGCCGTCCCCGCCACTCACACAGGCCGATAGACCTTCTCTGTCGTGGTCTGGACGGGTAGCCAAAGGGCAATTGGCAATATCAAAGTGTCGGGATTTAATACATACTATTGATTCAACGTCTCCACATTGATCACATCAACACAGCTTGTCAGCGGGGAGGGGAGCGGAGTGGTACCCTCCACTGGAGAGATGGGTTGAACCACTGGAGAGATGGGTTGAACCATTGGAGAGATGGGTTGAACGACTGGAGGGATGGTATTGACGCATGCCGTTTTGAAGGTAAGGTTGATAGGCCTTGCTGGAGTATTTAATTGTTGGCTCTTAATTTTATAGTTCCATCACGATAGTTTATGGGAAGTTCAGGGCCACAGCAGTTGTACATATACTTACGTATCTCAATCAACAGCAACAGGAAGTTCATGGCCACAGCAGTTGTTCATATACTTACGTATCTCAATCAACAGCAACAGGAAGTTCATGGCCACAGTAGTTGTTCATATACTTACGTATCTCAATCAACAGCAACAGGAAGTTCATGGCCACAGCAGTTGTTCATATACTTACGTATCTCAATCAACAGCAACAGGAAGTTCATGGCCACATCAGTTGTTCATATACTTACGTATCTCAATCAACAGCAACACAAACATGTGAAATGTTCGGACCTCAGTGTTAATATCTTTGATGTTCTCAGTGCTCATATCTTTGACGTTCTCAGTGCTCATATCTTTGACGTTCTCAGTGCTCATATCTTTGACGTTCTCAGTGCTCATATCTTTGACGTTCTCATTGCTCATATCTTTGACGTTCTCAGTGCTCATATCTTTGACGTTCTCAGTGCTCATATCTTTGACGTTCTCAGTGCTCATATCTTTGACGTTCTCAGTGCTCATATCTTTGACGTCCTCAGTGCTCATATCTTTGACGTTCAAATACTAATCCTATATTCCCAGTTCACATTAAACAGCGCCTTTTGGCCATATCAAAAGTTGACGACTTTCTATCACATTCAATCTCCCCATTGAAAACAGTGGCTTACTGTCCTGTCCCCAGAACTAATAAAACCGCTACAAATACTGTCTGTATTCATAGATCTGATGTTTCAATCCATGCAAGGTTTTAGACGAAAATGGAATCTACTGTTCATAAAAATAATAAGCCCCCGGGTATCGCACGATCAGAATAATAACAGTGCGCACTCACTGCCGCCCTTATTCAAACTAGGTCACTACAAAAAGCTTTGCTCATTAGCTCACCTGAAAATGCCGGAAGTAATTTTTTTACGTAATAATTTTATAGAAAAATACTATAAAATAAATTTCATAGAGCCTCGTTATAAAAGCACGTGTATTTCAAAGGAAAGCTTATAACCTAAATAGATAAATAAATAAAATAATAATAATTCGTAAACTTTGTTCTTTACTAACAATAATGTGTATGTTAGGACATATTTATACATTTTGATCCCAAATTTGAAAGTATTGGGTTTTCGTTCTTATTTTAAAATTATTTGCCATCCAATGATCTAACTGCTTGAAATGTCTTTGAATCCCTGTGTTATATCAAAGAATGAACATAGCAGAACTGAGTCTACAAGACATGGAAGATTGAAAACATTTTTGTATCGCTGTGTTATATCAAAGAATGAACATAGCAGAACTGAGTCTACAAGACATGGAAGATTGAAAACATTTTTGTATCGCTGTGTTATATCAAAGAATGAACATAGCAGAACTGAGTCTACAAGACATGGAAGATTGAAAACATTTTTGTATCGCTGTGTTATATCAAAGAATGAACATAGCAGAACTGAGTCTACAAGACATGGAAGCTTAAAAACATTTTTGTATCGCTGTGTTATATCAAAGAATGAGCTTCAGCAGGACGGAGTCTACAAACATGGAATATTGAAAAGGCGGGCCAGCTGTTGATAGAGTCAAGGGATAATGTTTCATGTCTGGGAACTCATACCACGTTGTTCCATGTCTGGGAACTCATAGGACGTTGTTCCACGGTCCTAAAACGTGATCATTGCAAACAATTGAATAAATCAATCAGTTTCACGTCGTGTATCCGAGATGGTCATCTGAGGTATTTATTTTCTAAACTCCTTATAATATTGGCGCGATTCCTGGAATGTCGTACATGACTCAGGTAAGATGATAAGGATAAAAAAGGGCTGGTCTCTTCTTTCAAAACTAAATAAATAACATCGGGTGGGAGGTGTAGGGGGGTAAGAACGTCTAGGGCGTGAGAAGGTGGGGCGATTTGGTAACCAACGTTGGGTGGTGTATCAATCCTCAACATTTAAGAATCTTTACACCGCACAAGACAGTCTAGTGTTGAACATGGTATCAAATGGACTTTCCCATGAATGTTCTTCTGAACTATTCTAATCCTGACATGAACATTAGACACGAAGCAAACATCCTCTATAACAAGCATCAATACTAGACGTGTTTCATACCGTTACAACGACGCCTCAGATCGACGATTTGGTATGTGGCTGACATGTCAAATGATGAAGTTCGCTAATGCTGGATGCTTTGACGCGCAAACACTAACGTAATCTAAAATGCCAACCCAACTAATGTTTAAGTACAATCCATCATGATGCCACCGCAAGTGTAACACCGCCAACCAAACCAGAATGACATTCAAAACATATTTTGATACGTTCAGAGTCGAAAGCTTTCAGTGAAAATAAAATTGATGACAGAAATATTGGGGAAGGTTAAGGATTATTTTAAAAATACTACTATGTCTTTGTCTGAAACTTACTTTCCATGAGTTGAGTAATTCAAAATGTTGTTTTGTTTCCCAAGGGTAAATAAACGGTGATATATACCAGTATTACACAATGATGGAATGGACTTGATATTCCAAGACCACGCCCACGATATTTTAACTAACATTAAATCTACAGGGCATCCTATTGGAAGACCACGCCCATGATATTCTAACTAACATTAAATCTACAGGGCATCCTGGTATTCGAAGACCACGCCCATGATATTCTAACTAACATTAAATCTACAGGGCATCCTGAGTTTTAAACTTAAACCCTAACAAAACCAAATGCGTGACCCCTCGGGTCATCGTCGCCTCTGAGAAGATAGTTCATCAGGACATGATTGTTTTGTTTGCAAAAAAAAACTGTTTGAGGAAATAACGAAATTTCATGAATAATCAATTCCTGCTTGGAAGGATGTGTCACGTGATTTGAGTGTTACAGCCCGGGGGGTGGGGGGTGGGCATGAAATGTAGTTGTAATATCTCGAATGTAGTTGTAATATCTCGAATGTAGTTGTAATATCTCGAATGTAGTTGTAATATCTCGAATGTAGTTGTAATATCTCGAATGTTATCAACTCTAATTAAAGGACATGCTTTATGTTTGTATTAATATACAGATATATCATATATCATTTATTACATAGCCAAGTCCGTTTCGTATTGATTCTCTGTTATTACAATGTATCAAATTTGTGAAACTCATACAGTATAACATATTGTATGTTTGAATTTTGAAGCATGTTAAATAAGCAAACTAGACAACATTGACCAATTTGTTCTGAAGATTGCTAATAAAATTGACCATTGACAATAAACATAACACAACGTATGTACAACTTTGATCACGCTTGCGTCACGTATTAATGATTGAAGCAATGCTAGACACATTTCACATGAATAATAAGTATAGATTACCTCGAACATATTAGTTAATAGTATGAACCACTCTATCATTAAGACGAACAACTTTATACTACACACACAATCTTGTTTACATTTAACGCAAATCGTAATTAAAGGTACAAAAACTTCACCAGCACCGGTACATTATGAACGTGTTGAAACTGTTACAATCCTTGGAATTCGAACTATTGACACAACTCGTGTTTATTGACAAGTACGCACTGAGCTAAGATCCAGTGTGGCAGTAGCTACGTCATCTTATCAAGCCCTATATCAAATGGCGAGGCACGCCTATTGTTACCAAACTCTCCCCTCTCTGCTAGGTGAGCAAACCTTGCGGCGTGCAGTGTTGGGCTGGGGGTGAGCAGTGGCTATCATACACAGGTAATACTGGGGGTGAGCAGTGGCTATCATAGACAGGTAATAATGGGGGGTGAGCAGTGGCTATCATACACAGGTAATACTGGGGGTGAGCAGTGGCTATCATACACAGGTAATACTGGGGGTGAGCAGTGGCTATCATACACAGGTAATAATGGGGGTGAGCAGTGGCTATCATACACAGGTAATAATGGGGGTGAGCAGTGGCTATCATACACAGGTAATAATGGGGGTGAGCAGTGGCTATCATACACAGGTAATAATGGGGGTGAGCAGTGGCTATCATACGCAGGTAATAATGGGGGTGAGCAGTGGCTATCATACACAGGTAATAATGGGGGTGAGCAGTGGCTATCATACACAGGTAATAATGGGGGTGAGCAGTGGCTATCATACACAGGTAATAATGGGGGTGAGCAGTGGCTATCATACACAGGTAATAATGGGGGTGAGCAGTGGCTATCATACACAGGTAATAATGGGGGTGAGCAGTGGCTATCATACACAGGTAATAATGGGGGTGAGCAGTGGCTATCATAGACAGGTAATAATGGGGGTGAGCCGTGGCTATCATACACAGGTAATAATGGGGGTGAGCAGTGGCTATCATACACAGGTAATAATGGGGGTGAGCAGTGGCTATCATACACATGTAATAATGGGGGTGAGCAGTGGCTATCATACACAGGTAATGAATCCAAACAAAGAGGTAAGGCGGGGTGGGGAGTTTATCTAATAAATGCTCTGATGAAACAAATATCAAATGTAAGAGTGCCGTAATTGTAGTCTTACCCTCCCCTTTCCTTCCACTTTCTTTATTTTCTCCTTTCATTTCAGTTTGTTCCAGATGACGTGTTATACACCAGAGAGAATTACTTGTCACTTCTAAAGTCAACACGAGGACGGATATCTGAGATTTGTGACATTACTTTCAATAAGTCTGAAATTCAAGATGGTTTAACGGGCCACCCAGATTGTTTAACGGGCCATCCAGATGGTTTAACGGGCCACCCAGATGGTTTAAATGCCACCCAGATGGTTTAACGGGCCACCCAGATTGTTTAACGGGCCATCCAGATGGTTTAACGGGCCACCCAGATGGGTTAAATGCCACCCAGATGGTTTAACGGGCCACCCAGATGGTTTAACGGGCCACCCAGATGGTTTAACGGGCCACCGAGATGCATTTTTATGAGCGAACAGATCGACTGTCAACCAGTACCAAAAAAATAGGAAAAATGGTGTTAGGGGAAATGATGTCACATAGCATACAACGACTAACAAAAAACCCCAACTCGTGACCTTCACCGAAACGGTTTTGAAGACAAAACACGGCCTCATTTCCTAACATTGTGCAAACCTGGGTGTCAATGTTCAGAGAATCAATCAAATCAAACCTGGGTGTCAATGTTCAGAGAATCAATCAAATCAAACCTGGGTGTCAATGTTCAGAGAATCAATCAAATCAAACCTGGGTGTCAATGTTCAGAGAATCAATCAAATCAAACCTGGGTGTCAATGTTCATAGAATCAATCAAATCAAACCTGGGTGTCAATGTTCATAGAATCAATCAAATCAAACCTGGGTGTCAATGTTCATAGAATCAATCAAATCAAACCTGGGTGTCAATGTTCAGAGAATCAATCAAATCAAACCTGGGTGTCAATGTTCAGAGAATCAATCAAATCAAACCTGGGTGTCAATGTTCAGAGAATCAATCAAATCAAACCTGGGTGTCAATGTTCATAGAATCAATCAAATCAAACCTGGGTGTCAATGTTCAGAGAATCAATCAAATCAAACCTGGGTGTCAATGTTCAGAGAATCAATCAAATCAAACCTGGGTGTCAATGTTCAGAGAATCAATCAAATCAAACCTGGGTGTCAATGTTCAGAGAATCAATCAAATCAAACCTGGGTGTCAATGTTCAGAGAATCAATCAAATCAAACCTGGGTGTCAATGTTCATAGAATCAATCAAATCAAACCTGGGTGTCAATGTTCAGAGAATCAATCAAATCAAACCTGGGTGTCAATGTTCAGAGAATCAATCAAATCAAACCTGGGTGTCAATGTTCAGAGAATCAATCAAATCATACTGCAGATCATCGGTTTGAAAAACAAATCTTTTCTCTTCTTTAGTTAATGGACGCCCATAAAAACTCGATTTCTTCGTTCACTCCCCAGCATCCATAAAACGAGGTGAATATTCTTATTATGCGCTCGCTCTCAATTTTTTTTTACTTTATAACCCGACCCCCCCTCCCGCTAAAAACCCAGTAAATAGCCATGCTGTGACAACAAACACCCCCTACCTCCCACACCCTTTCCATGGCAACATGTTATCTGGGGCTGTCTGCATGCAAGCGAGAAGAAAGATTCGATTGGTGAGTTCGTTTACCTTCTCCCCACTGGGCACCGCCGGCCCTTTATTCCTCACACGTTATAAACCCGTCATTTCGTTGTTTCAACATCCCCAAAGGACACCACGACCCCGGTCATAACAAACTCTGAGATTTTATTTCTCTTCTGTTCTCCTCTGTTGTCTTCAGTTCCCATGATTCCGTGCTGCCCATCTGCTGTAATCAAACATCTTGACCAGTACGGGGTCCGGTGGGTCTGTCACAAAGTTAACTATATGTGAAATCATGAAAGACGATATCTCACGAGGATTTACCGAAGGTTTCAGAGTTTCAACAGAAAGTTAACAACACTCTTCATATTTCTGGTTTGTGTACCAGTGCTAATGTTCATTTGACCACTGGAAATGATGCTGAGCAGTTCATATCTAAAGTTGGCCACTAGAAGTGCTGACTATGTAAATAGTTACATTTCTACCATCCCGTGCCACCAATGATCTTGGGCGTAACACAAAATACACGGGACACCGATGAAACACCGTTACAACAACATTATAATACTATTAAAGAACTCGAACGTTTTAAACCAACGAGATTCTTCACAGCAATAACTTTGCTTACCGAAACTCAATGTTGCGGTTTTAGTTGAATAAACCTTTCACAAATACTGAACAGCTTCCGCTAATCGTGGTATCTTGTGTCAGGCTGGAAGGTGCGTAATTGAGACTTAAGAGGGCAGCTCCATGACCTACTAGCATCATTAAATGTAAATAGCTCCCACCTGTAGCTTTGAAATGTTTCATTCACTCCCAGACGCTAGTTTTTAATCACAATTAACGTCATGGAAGTAGTTGTGCCGTGATGACACACACACACTAAAGTCAAATGAAGATCGTTATTTTGAATTGACCTACTACCGGAAGTTTATTGCCCCAATCCTGCGACCTTATAACTTCGTCCCGCTCTGAGGGTAGTTTAACTACTTAGTGCTAAAATCAAGTCAACATCTGGAGAGGGTGGTCCTACTTAGTGCTAACGTCAATTCAACATCTAGAGAGGGTGGTCCTACTTAGTGCTAACGTCAATTCAACATCTAGAGAGGGTGGTCCTACTTAGTGCTAACGTCAATTCAACATCTAGAGAGGGTGGTCCTACTTAGTGCTAACGTCAATTCAACATCTAGAGAGGGTGGTCTTACGTAGTGCTAACGTCAATTCAACATCTAGAGAGGGTGGTCCTACTTAGTGCTAACGTCAATTCAACATCTAGAGAGGGTGGTCCTACTTAGTGCTAACGTCAATTCAACATCTAGAGAGGGTGGTCTTACGTAGTGCTAACGTCAATTCAACATCTAGAGAGGGTGGTCCTACTTAGTGCTAACGTCAATTCAACATCTAGAGAGGGTGGTCTTACGTAGTGCTAACGTCAATTCAACATCTAGAGAGGGTGGTCCTACGTAGTGCTAACGTCAATTCAACATCTAGAGAGGGTGGTCTTACGTAGTGCTAACGTCAATTCAACATCTAGAGAGGGTGGTCTTACGTAGTGCTAACGTCAATTCAACATCTAGAGAGGGTGGTCTTACGTAGTGCTAACGTCAATTCAACATCTAGAGAGGGTGGTCCTACGTAGTGCTAACGTCAATTCAACATCTAGAGAGGGTGGTCTTACGTAGTGCTAACGTCAATTCAACATCTAGAGAGGGTGGTCTTACGTAGTGCTAACGTCAATTCAACATCTAGAGAGGGTGGTCCTACGTAGTGCTAACGTCAAGTCAACATCTACAGAAGGTGTCTACTTTCAGCGCAGAATCTGAGCACCCACATGAAACTCTGTTAGTCTCTAAGCCAAACATCTACCATCACAGCTTCAGTTGAACATGTAGACTCACTCCCTCCCTCACTCACTCACTCACTCACTTTGAAATACAAGCGTCATGAGCTGCACATAGTTGTAATGAACACGTTCCCTGTACCACAAGTTACTATCTTATAAACAACGGAGTTCTTGTGCTTTGATCATACTATCTTATAAACATCGGAGTTCTTGTGCTTTGATCATACTATCTTATAAACTCATCGGAGTTCTTGTGCTTTGATCATACTATCTCATAAACTCATCGGAGTTCTTGTGCTTTGATCATACTATCTCATAAAACGCACACAAATCTTTCTACACGACCGTACCCCTGACTGTAACCCCGGGGTGTCTACACCAGAGACGGGCAATAGAATGTACTGTGGCCCGATCATGCTAACACAACACTTTGATTTTGTCCCCCGATGTCCGAAGTATCCCTGGTGGCTGGACAAGGAGTTCGTTCAAATGTCACCCGAAATGTCAATCACAGACACCCTGCGTGTCTTCCCTTCCAATCAGGTCACGTGACAAAAGTGTCCTGGTCACGTGATGTTGGTGTCAATTAGATTTAGTCGTCTAGTGCCACTGAACCAAGTATATTGAGCGGAGCTACAGTACATATTGATCAAAGATGTTCAGTTGAACTCCAGTACATATTGATCAAAGATGTTCAGTTGAACTCCAGTACATATTGATCAAAGATGTTCAGTTGAACTACAGTACATATTGATCAAAGATGTTCAGTTGAACTCCAGTACATATTGATCAAAGATGTTCAGTTGAACTCCAGTACATATTGATCAAAGATGTTCAGTTGAACTCCAGTACATATTGATCAAAGATGTTCAGTTGAACTCCAGTACATATTGATCAAAGATGTTCAGTTGAACTACAGTACATATTGATCAAAGATGTTCAGTTGAACTCCAGTACATATTGATCAAAGATGTTCAGTTGAACTCCAGTACATATTGATCAAAGATGTTCAGTTGAACTCCAGTACATATTGATCAAAGATGTTCAGTTGAACTCCAGTACATATTGATCAAAGATGTTCAGTTGAACTCCAGTACATATTGATCAAAGATGTTCAGTTGAACTCCAGTACAGATGGATCAAGCGTCTACCAAGATTGTGTTTCACACACGTGTCAGGGGAGCTTACTCACACGAAATAGTGAACACAAGATTGAGAATGTTTCCATCTTCAGATCAGTAACATAAAACACGGCATCTAGTGTGGACCTTAGTCGAACCAGCAACTCTCATATAGAAATGTTTTCCCAAGCTTCCACCAGCAACTCTCATTTAGAAATGTTTTCCCAAGCTTCCACCAGCAACTATGATAAGACCCTCAAAAAATAGTTTTCATTTTTCGTAGCGTACTTGCTAAAACTTTATTTTTTAGGCTTGTCAAAACCTGATCTTAGTGAGAGAAGTGAAACCAAACTAAACTAAGTTAAAGGCAACTGGGCTACACGACAGATTCAACTTCAGATTATTTCCTTGTCAAACTGTTGATATAACACAGAATGTGTTCGATATGACAAGTAAAGTGCATGAACATAAGATGTCAACATATCAAATGTATGGAAAATGTATGGCCGTATAAACTTGATTTAACTACTCCATCAAGAAACGGAGATAACATGACAGGTATCACAACAAGGTTTTTTTACACTTCTAATTACAGGACCTCATTGATAAGGCGTGTACACAGCAATGTCAGTACATGTATTTCTAGACAATCAGTGAGTGAATCAAGGCATGGACAAACTCAGAGACTACGCACGTGCACTTCAGACTCACTGACTTAGCATTTGCCAATGTAACAACCCTTCAATTTCCAAAGTAATCATTTCAAAGAATACAGGGAAAAATCACTACTCTGATTGAAGACTACGTGGACACTGGGCCAGGTAACAGGAGACTACGTGGACACTGGGCCAGGTAACAGGAGACTACGTGGACATTGGGCATGGTAACAGAAGACTACGTGGACATTGTGCCAGGTAACAGGAGACTACGTGGACATTGGGCCAGGTAACAGGAGACTACGTGGACATTGGCCAGGTAACAGGAGACTACGTGGACATTGGGCCAGGTAACAGGAGACTACGTGGACATTGGCCAGGTAACAGGAGACTACGTGGACATTGGCCAGGTAACAGAAGCAATTGCCAGACAGGCTCAAAATGTATGTACACAACAAGACGTCGAAAAATAAATGGAGACTTTGAAAATAAAAATAATTACTCCACAAATACATAAAAAATTAAAAACAAAAACAGACACACTCCTGGTATTTTCTGCATTGATAACCTTTACATAATGCATAAACCTAAAATAAACCTTGGCACAAATTCTACAACGCAAGACCTCGAGATTATAACTGTCTCGCGTACATTGGATTTACTTGCCGCGCTTGGCTTTACTTAAGATTCAAGCTTAAAATACCCCAAAAGAGAAGGCAGGTAAGATAAATCCAGCAACAGTGAGTATAGGTTGTATTTAGGAGAATAGCGTTTTCTGTGACTATAGCCCTCCTTTATTTCACTAAATTTAATGTAAGACCGACTCACCGGCTTCTAGTGCTACACCCAGATATTTGCCTTTAGAATCCGTTGTTTGCACAGAGGAGAATCGTTGCGGTGGGTTTTATTTCTAACAAGACAAGCCAAGTAGCATTAAATTAAATATACAGGGACTGAGAAACAAGATGGAAAAGAAACAGGATAATACAAGAGCTTTGCAGCAACTGAATGTAATGGGGTTGGAGATGAAATGACCACAAAAATAAAATTTTAAACCCATTTCTCCAATTGAGACATTTGGGCCGTCCATAAATGACGTCACGCGCCTGAAGGGGGGAGGGGATCACGCATTTCTGACGATGTGTAACGAGGGGGAGGGGGTATTTCAAAAATGTGACGTCACATCGAAAACGCGCACCTTTAAATAAAAGTTCCACTTAAATATTTGATTGCTGTCAATTTATTTAATGCCGTTTTCAATTGCTTTACACGGAATAACGATATAAGAGTGCAGACTTACTCTAAATAAATACTTCAATGACAAAAAAGTAATTTGTAACATGCATATTTTTCAATTAGAAAATACGTCAAAGCTGTGTGACGTCATATAGGAGGGGGTTCTAAGTTTTTGTGATGAAGTGTGACGAGGGTGGAATTAAAAATCGGCCAAAATCGCGTGACGTCATATATGGACGGCCCCTTTGTGTAGGTGCTGTGAGGAGATTAGCCGAATAGATATCTCCAGCCACGGCGTCCAGTTTTTAGATGTAAATTGTGTAGGTGCTGTGATGAGATTAGCCGAATAGATATCTCCAGCCACGGCGCTCTAGTTTTTAGATGTAACTTGTGTAGGTGCTGTGATGAGATTAGCCGAATAGATATCTCCAGCCACGGCGCTCTAGTTTTTAGATGTAACTTGTGTAGGTGCTGTGATGAGATTAGCCGAATAGATATCTCCAGCCACGGCGCTCTAGTTTTTAGATGTAACTTGCGCTCGTCAATGAAAGGCCATTAATTCTAGCGTCTCTAAGATGTTGACGTTTGCAATCCGTGTTATGCTGTCTGCACTGCGATGTCGTGTTATGCTGTCTGCACTGCGATGTCGTGTTATGCTGTCTGCACTGCGATGTCGTGTTATGCTGTCTGCACTGCGATGTCGTGTTATGCTGTCTGCACTGCGATGTCGTGTTATGCTGTCTGCACTGCGATGTCGTGTTATGCTGTCTGCACTGCGATGTCGTGTTATGCTGTCTGCACTGCAATGTCTCTTTAAGAAAACACGACATGGCAGCGGCACACAAGGATGACTAGTTGGAGAGATCAAGTAAGAACTCGAACTGTTGTCCTTAACGATCAGGGTGGTCAATTATTTCACAGCCAGCAAAGTTAGATACGGCAACAGACGCCCGGAAGTACTCTGTAGTTTTTTTTTCTTTTCTTTAAATTATTTTTTTAGTCTACTTTCTGTTTCAAAGTTAACTGTTCTAAATTATTTAAAATGTACCCCTCGGCTACTTAATTGAGCTATTGTTAAATAAAAATCGAGGTTAGAAGATAAACACAATTTTATTTTGTCGGAAATGTCAATTTTAGAGACACTTGGAAGTGTTATAGCTTAAATATCTAATATTTATATAATTTGAGGACCTATGCGCACAACAACTTCAGGACACGTACAGTTTAAAGTAACTATGTAGCCGAGAGGTACATTTGTAAGTGATTGAGAACTGTCAATTATGAAACAGGAAGTAAACTAAAAAAATAATGAATAAACTACAGAATACTTCCGGACGTCTGTTGCCGTATCTACCGCCAGCAAACACCACAAACTACGCGTACATAAGACACTGCGTGGAAGCAGACTAAAACCAGAGAGTCGGTGAATATGTGATTGAAGTTTATGATAATTTATCGATGGCTGCCTGCACGCATGCTCCAAGAATTTACATAGTACTAAAGAGTGGGTGAGTCATCCGTAACAGCACGTTCCATATTTGTATAAGAAGGACCACAGACCAATACTGTATAAGTAGGACCACAGACCAATACCACACAGGACTGTTTCCATCAGCACGTTCAATATTTGTATAAGAAGGACCACAGACCAATACCACAGACCAATACCACACAGGACTGTTTCCAACAGCACGTTCAATATTTGTATAAGAAGGACCACAGACCAATACCACAGACCAATACCACAGACCAATACCACAGACCAATACCACACAGGACTGTTTCCATCAAGAATCTTCGTTATAATCTAAACTAAGAGATGAAAAGTCAGACAGAGAACAGCTTGACAATAGTTACAAGAGTACAGGAGTAATTCAACAGTGGCCCAGCAGTACAGGAGTCATTCAACAGTGGCCCAGCAGTACCGGGGTCATTCAACAGTGGCCCAGCAGTACAGGAGTAATTTAACAGTGGCCCAGCAGTACCGGGGTCATTCAACAGTGGCCTATCAGTACAGGAGTCATTCAACAGTGGCCCAGCAGTACCGGGGTCATTCAACAGTGGCCCAGCAGTACAGGAGTCATTCAACAGTGGCCCAGCAGTACCGGGGTCATTCAACAGTGGCCCAGCAGTACAGGAGTCATTCAACAGTGGCTGCAGAGAAGGCGGCTGAAAGTTGCCAGTAAAAGACAAGAGACTAAGGATACAAGTAAAAGCCCATGCAGTAAACCCAGTTGACGTGCACACAGAAAAACTACGCCTCCACAGGCTGATGAAATAATTTTTAAAACACCATTAAATTAGGACAGCTGTCTAAATAACTCGGCAATATTTACTGAAACTGAACGAGGGCTGACATATATGGCTAGCGATAAATCAAGTAAATTATCCCAGGGCCAATCATAACATTGGATCTAAGCATAGACTTAGCACTGGGTTTATACATAGACTTAGCACTGGGTTAATACATAGAATTAGCACTGGGGTTATACATAGACTTAGCTCTGGGTTTATACATAGACTTTGCACTGAGTTTATACATAGATTTAGCACTGGGTTATACATAGACTTAGCTCTGGGTTTATACATAGACTTGGCACACAAGCTTAATAAATGAAATCCAGTTATCTTCTCCTTAGCTTGCTCTTCATTCACCTCACGTGGTATCAGACCTCGTCAGTTTATACACATTAAATGGTACCAGCAATGACCAAAGAAGCTTTCTGTCTTATTTTATCAGTGGAGTGCGTGTATTTAGATACATTGCTCAACTCGATGTTTAAGAAAATAAAGAAATGAAAAGAAAAACATCTTTTGTGGAAAAAACAACAACATCTTTTGTGGACAAAAAAACATCTTTCGTAAAGAAAACATATTTTGTGAATAAAAACTAGAAACGATGAAGGCCTCTTGAAGATATCAGTCACATTTAGTTTAAACAAAATTAATTAAACTGTGATGGTATTGTGACTAGACTGGCAATGTTATTTTATGACGAGATTAATAAAACTGCGATGGTATTGTGACGATATATTCAATGTTCTGGAGAAATGAGTGACGGAACATCGTAACACTCTGTAATAATCAAGTTAACTGAATTCCTGTGTGTGTGTGAGCCCGTTACGCTAATCTACAATTACTTTATGTGTGTTACTTTTTTTTAGATTTAGCTCCCATAAAAGGTATGCTATGTTTTCTTTTATTCACAACAGTTAAAATTCCAAAAAGATTAATGTTAATCAATAGCATTATGAGTTTTCCTGGCAATCGTGAGCTCGTGGATCCAACAGTTCTTTGGACAAAGGAGGTTAGAAATCACGTGACACTGATGGCTAGGACTTGTGTTATCTTACGTAAGACCATAAAACCATATCGTGGGACCGATAACCATAATTTTAAATCGATTTCTTTTAAAATATCTTTTATCAAGTTATCTTCGAGCCCAAACTTTGATAAGCCTCCTAATCGGATAATTCTGAAATGAAGCACTTGAGATTTTATAAAGGACGTAACTAATGATTGGCCGGTATTCATGGTGCGTCGTCCTAGAGGTAACGAGATGAAGAACCTGCTGTGATCCAGCGTGAAATTGACGTGTGAGCGTGGCAGGGCGCGGGGGCAGGGCGCGGGGGCAGGGCGCGGGGGCAGGGCACTGATTGTGATATGGAGGAGAGGGTGGAGGAGAGGGTGCTGGCCAAAATATCATTAAGTTTTAAAAAAAAAGAAAAAAAAAGAGGCTGAATCTCAGCGCTATGTTAAGCTCTCTTTTTTATAGCCCCGCCTGAGATTTGTGGATAACATTTCACAAATAAACCAAGAGACACAGATTGGCCTTATCTAACCACAGCACAGTCACACACCCGTCGTTAGGTGATGTAATACAGTCACACACCCGTCGTTAGGTGATGTTAAACAGGAGCTGAGTTTAACTAGATGTAATCTAACCACAGCACAGTCACACACCCGTCGTTAGGTGATGTAATACAGTCACACACCCGTCGTTAGGTGATGTAATACAGTCACACACCCGTCGTTAGGTGATGTAATACAGGAGCTGAGTTTAACTAGATGTAATCTAACCACAGCACAGTCACACACCCGTCGTTAGGTGATGTAATACAGAGGCTGAGTTTAACTAGATGTAATCTAACCACAGCACAGTCACACACCCGTCGTTAGGTGATGTAATACAGAGGCTGAGTTTAACTAGATGTAATCTAACCACAGCACAGTCACACACCCGTCGTTAGATGATGTAATACAGGAGCTGAGTTTAACTCAAACAAGATGTAATTACTTTGTTTAATTCAATACTTTTTATACACACACAACAATCTGGAATTCAGGCGTGGAATGGGTCGCCTAAACGAACTAGTCAAATCAACACACTTTATACATTCAAAGCTTTAAGAAAAATTTAAGACTAAACATTACCATGGATAAGTGTAGAACGCATCAATCTTCTGTATAGAAGGAGAGTATGTAATTATGTGTAATATAAGTAAAGATAACCGAAAAAAAGAAAGTAAGAAAGATGGATGTATGAATGGATGGATGGATGGATGGATGGACGGACAGATGATAGATAGATAGATAGATAGATAGATAGATAGATAGATAGATAGATAGATAGATAGATAGATAGATAGATAGATAGATAGATAGATAGATAGATAGATAGATAGATAGATAGATAGATAGATAGATAGATAGATAGGTCGGTAGATGTGGGTGCTTCTCAGTTTGGTTTACTGATGTTAGCCACTGTAATACAACGGACGACATGAATTTCCCCGTGATAGTTGTCTGTAGACACACTCTAGCTAGACCAGGAGTGGCCAGACCAGGAGTGGCCAGACCAGGAGTGGCCAGACCAGGAGTGGCCAGCCCAGGAGTGGCCAGACCAGGAGTGGCCAGACCAGGAGTGGCAAGACCAGGAGTGGCCAGACCTGTAGTAACTGAGAGCCACTAGACCAGGAGTAGCCAGACCTATAGTAACTGAGAGCCATTTTAAAGTATACACAATTTTTTGAGAGCCTCATCGAACCACAGTGGGTCATTAAACTTGGCTTGGAAATCTTCCAGCAAGCCCTGTAACATATATTTCATAACTTGTACGCGAGCCGCTATGTGAAAAAAGAAGAGCCGCATGCAGTTCGCGAGCCGCGGTTTGGCCACCGTTGCTCTAGACCAGGGGTTTCCAAACTACGGCCCGCGGGACAGATGCGGCCCGCGAGGCCCTCTCATCCGGCCCCTGTTTTTACCTGTAGGTTACCACACAACTGTGTGTAGTCGGCCCCCAAATTGATGTTTGACAGTTAATGCGGCCCTACGGCAGAAAAGTTTGGAGACCCCTGCTCTAGACCAATATTGGAGCACTTGCCAATAAAATGTTTGGTTCAAGTGTCGTTAGTCGGAGGACTGACTGGGAAGTAAACAGCACCAAGCGCCCACCACCTAAAACTATCATCCATCATTCAACAGAACGCTTACTGACAACAAGGATTCCTCAATGACCACAAGAGCCCTTCACCGACCACGAGGGCTCCTCAGTGACCACAAGAGCCCCTCAACGACCACAAGGGCCCCTCAACGACCACAAGGGCTCCTCACTGACCACAAGGGCTCCTCACCGACCACAAGGGCTCCTCACCGACCACAAGGGCTCCTCACCGACCACAAGGGCTCCTCACCGACCACAAGGGCTCCTCACTGACCACAAGGGCCCCTCACTGACCACAAGGGCTCCTCACTGACTAGGGCTCCTCACCGACCACGAGGGCTCCTCACCGACCACAATGGCTCCTCACCGACCACAAGGGCTCCTCACCGACCACGAGGGCTCCTCACCGACCACAAGAGCCCCTCAACGACCACAAGGGCCCCTCAACGACCACAAGGGCTCCTCACTGACCACAAGGGCTCCTCAACAACCCCAAGGGCTCCTCACCGACCACACGGGCTCCTCACCGACCACAAGGGCTCCTCACCGACCACAAGGGCTCCTCACCGACCACAAGGGCTCCTCACTGACCACAAGGGCCCCTCACTGACCACAAGGGCTCCTCACTGACTAGGGCTCCTCACCGACCACGAGGGCTCCTCACCGACCACAAGGGCTCCTCACCGACCACAAGGGCTCCTCACCGACCACAAGGGCTCCTCACCGACCACAAGGGCTCTTCACTGACCACAAGGGCTCCTCACTGACCGCAAGAGCCCCTCAACGACCACAAGGACTCCTCACTGACCACAAGGGCTCCTCACTGACCACAAGGGCTCCTCACTGACCACAAGGGCTCCTTACTGACCACAAGGGCTCCTCACCGACCACAAGGGCTCCTCACTGATGAGAGGGGCACCTCACTGACGAGAGGGGCACCTCACTGACGAGAGATACTTTCTCCTTTTGCCTATATCCTGTGTCCTTGTTTGTTTTAGTTTTTTCTTTCATTTTATTTTACATGAATATTTAAAATTATTTTATGATATAATATGTTTTAAGAATTTAAATATATGTAAGTGCTTATTTTATTTTATTGTACTGATGATGAAGGCATTAGCCGAAACGTCTATTGTCGTTTTAGTTTGAAATAAAGCTCAAATGTATTGTTTAAATTGCACAATTTGTGTATTTTTTATTTTAATTAAAAGCTTTATCACAGTCCCATTCTGTATGATATGCCGATGATAAAAATGATGTATCAAAATTTCAGATCGATCTCATGTAAAGTAATTAAATTATTGAATGTTTAGATTATTTTATTTATCTCTAGGTATCATGTTAATTTTTGAGATAGAGTATCACGGTGCGTATTAAATTGAAAGACCTTTTTAATACTTTCCTGTTGTGCGATTCGGTGCGTATTTTATTGACGTTACTTTTTAAAAATATATTCCCGATCAGTGCGCATTATATTAAACATGTTTTACGAGACATAACTAAAATTTTGTATTTTTGAATTATCTTGCGCTGCGTATTATAATGAACATTCTTTTAGTTATTTCTCCTATATAAAGGATTTACAGTCAAAAACTTGTTTTTTTACGTTTTTAAAAAAAATTAAATATTAAAACACAGTCAAGCACATAAAATATTATCTTCTGTATAAGGGAGCGTGTTTAATGTATACAAATATAGAATTACAGCAAAAGATCCTACTAATATGAAACTGAAAAATGTGTGTATTTTGTTAAACCAACACAAAACATCAAGTTAACTTTCTTAATAATTTTTGTTTCGTTATCTTAAACTAGCAAACTGTTCACTTTCATTCACAGAACAATCACTTTGTATTAAAGCCCTTGACACCATCTCACCATCAATGTATACAAACTGAATGTATCGGTGTGAACACAGAAACAAGTTTAAACACTATCTTTACTACCTTTAAATTACCTTATTCCTATGATGTCCTTGGGGTAAGGCCTGCTCATTAACAACCCAGAGCAACGCGCAACCACACGACGGGGTGTCTTAGGGCTGAGAGTTATTCAAAGACCAATAAAAACACAACACAAACAGATAGAGTAGAGGCACCCAGCGGGGATCGTTCAGGGCTTATCAAAGTCGGCAGGTGAAAAGAACTGGCTAACTAAATGGCAATAGTTTTACAGCTGGCGCCGAGGCGTGGGTGAGTGCTAGAATCAAACACGGAATCAAAGATTATAGGCGTGTGTGTGTGTGTGTTTGTATCAGTGATAGAATAAAACACGAAATCAAAGATTACAGACGTGTGTGTATGTGTTTGTATCAGGTGGTAGATTCATCTATGAACAAAGAAGAGATACTTACAACCACTTATTTTAATAAAGTTTTGATCGGCAACAAAACTGATTAAAGAGAGAAAAAGTTTGGTAAGCTTTGATCCAGCTTGATGTAATATATATATTTTATATGTAAACGTTACAACTGATTTGATCTTCATGGAAATGGTTCAACGCTAACAGCCCCCGGTAGAGGCTTTTGATTTTCTCCTCATGGACTGTTCACCCAAAGGTTGAGATTTGCTAGACCACAGCAGTCTATTGTTACCCCCCCCCCACCACACACACACACAAACACAAGCATCCTCCACGGACACTACTCCACGGACACTGCTCCACGGACACTACTCCCCGGACACTACTCCACGGACACTACTCCCCGGACACTACTCGCCGGACACTACTCCCCGGACACTACTCCCCGGACACTACTCCCCTGACACTACTCCACGGACACTACTCCCCGGACACTACTCCCCGGACACTACTCCACGGACACTACTCCACGGACACTACTCCCCTGACACTACTCCACGGACACTACTCGTACTCAAATGTTGAGCGAACACCTCAGGTGCGCGCTTTTGGTGAATGTTTATACAATTCTGAGAAAGCTTCAATCATTTTTTTTAAAGTTAAAATAAACTTTTGCCAAATCAATCAATTTAAATACTTCCCACAGTTCCAGACCATTGTGATTTTATATTAGTTTACGATACGCGATTTTCGCGTGACTGACTTAACTGACTTACGTTCTTTGGCACACACGTCAAAGCTTAGCGTCAGTGTGTTTGTTTAGACAACGATAAAGGCGCAGAAAATTAGCCCATATTTTATAACAGCAGCTAGAGAGTAAACATATATTGTTCGTTGGGCCAAGACAATAGCAAATCTTTCAATAGAGGAATTGTTCTTGAAGAGACACTCAGCAACGAATCACAATTTCCAAAGTTTATTTGGTGAAAACGAACACTGGGGTGGTGTATCCATTCAGCGTAAGGGATCCACATCCAGACTAAACGAATAACACACTTCTTGTAAGCTGTGTATAGTGTTCCTGTAAGCTGTGTATAGTGTTCCTGCTGCGACATTAATTATATTTGCCAACAACACATGTTTTTATAGTGATGAATAAATTCGGCATTGTAAGTGTTACGCTAAAATTGATGAGACAGAAAATGTTGTAACTGTAACACAAACAACACTAAAACATACCCGATTCGGGTTGATCTTATAGCCAATGTCCAATTTATTTTAAAATAATTATTTTTCATTCAGACAAAATTTATTTAAGGATGATATAACTATCACAAACGAAGCGGTCCGCAACACAGTAAGTACTGTCATTGGCCCCTACGAGGACCTTCTCACCTCAATTAAGAAGAGGAAACTACGATGGTACGGACACGTGGCAAGATCTGGAGGTCTCGCAAAGACTATAATGCAAGGAGGAGATGGGAAAACGATAGCAAAGAGTGGACCGGCCTGTCATTCAGCGACTCTCAAAAGGCAGCACAGGACCGGGACAAATGACGTGAGATAGTGTGCAGTTCACGATGGTGCCCCAACGACGGGTTAAGGATAGTTCAAGTAACTAAATGAATTCAATTTCTTGAAAAGTTTCATTTCAACCATTGTATCTGATATATTACAGACGCTTATGTTATACAAAAGATTGACAGCAGAGATCTACAGCAAAAAGTTCACCCGTGTACTGTCTCTCTAACATTATTCCTATTTTATTTGTATTATTCTTTCTTATAAAAACATAATATTTTCAACATTTAAAAATATCAATGTTCCGTGTCGGTTTGCTTTGGCTGAAGTCATGACATAAAACTTTTCACCGCTGTGACTTAAAGAATTTTGTTTTTCAAAAAGTCATTCGGGGTTGACTTGTCGGTGACAGTTGGTGACAGTTGGTGATGGTGATAGTCACATAGAATTGAAATACTGAGTGTAATATTTTAAATAGAAATGTTTCACTACGCTGGACAAGATCGACCCACCCGTCAGCTCTACACCACACCATCAAATGTGACACACCACCCCATCAAATGTGGCACACCACACCATCAAATGTGGAACACCACCCCATCAAATGTGGCACACCACACCATCAAATGTGGAACACCACCCCATCAAATGTGGCACAGCACACCATCAAATGTGGAACACCACCCCATCAAATGTGGCACACCACCTCATCAAATGTGGCACAGCATACCATCAAATGTGACACAGCACACCATCACATGTGGCACACCACCTCATCAAATGTGGCACAGCACACCATCAAATGTGACACAGCACACCATCAAATGTTGCACACGACCCCATCAAATGTGGCACACCACCCTATCAAATGTGACACACCACCCCATCAAATGTGACACACCACCCCATCAAATCTGGCACACGTCCCCATCAAATGTTGAATATCCCGGTGGAGGTGAACATCCCTTGACTTGCCGGCGAGTGAAAAGAATGAGCAGGTCTTTAAGCTAACTGCCACATGCAGCAGACACGCTGAGTGTATTGACAGGAGACTTCGCGCCCCGCTAATACGATCAATTTAAGCCGGATGTGGCCTGCGCCATGCCAGGATGTCATTCCTTCATTAAGTTCAACAATCGTCCAGGGGACGCAGGTCGAAGATCAAACTGTTGATGACCCAGATATGAATTAAAACTCGTGATGCTCAGCAATGCCATCGATTCTAAGAAGCATTAGGTGGCTATTATAGCAATAAAATTAATGTTGTCCTTGTCAGCAGATATAAGCAGATATGACGTAGTGCGCTAAAGGTTGATATTGACATTGGAATACGTATCTTCGATGCGCTTTGATCAGATATTGAGATTGGAATACATATCGGAAGGACACGAAAATATTTCAACAATTGGTTCAGATTTTATGTTCAGTACAGTTTAACATCATTGATACAATCCATGTTTCATGGACAATGATGTGCGGTAGCTGGAATGTACATTTTAAAAAAATATATATTTAGCAATAACACAATATCACGTCACGCTTTTACTGAATGAATATCAAGTGGGTGTAGAGTTAAATCAAAACAGTGTTGACTTCACTTGGCCTCTTTTAAATCAAAGTTTTAACAAATAATAACAAGGGGCGATTAGAAAGCTTATATTTCTGTCCATATATCATATATCTGGAGACTTTCAGTGTGAAGGAGAGAGGGCAAATGGGCCGTGTCTAATCCAGAAAAACAAAATTGGCGTAACGAATATTTCGGTTTCAAAATACCCCCCCCCCACTTAAAACTTAAATTAGATTCCCGGTGGGCACCAGCTCCAGAAAAATCCGGGGGAAATGAAAAAAAAACAAAACCTCATGAATCCGGAAAGAGCGAAAACAAAAACTCGCAAATCCGGATAATAAAAATATTTAGGTTCAGGAATCCGGAATTCCGGGACAAACCGGAAAAGTGACACCCCTGACTGCTCAAATATGATTACGTGACAACATTTACTGAAGTTTGTTAATTAAATCATTTATATTAACTCACCGTCTTGTCTTGTCTGTCTGTCGTGATCCCGCCAAAAAACAAATGGAAAAAAAAATGACCCCCTTCCCGTAATCCTATCAAGCTGAAGTTTTGCACATAGGTTTTTGTATGCATTCTATCAAAATTTCATATCGATCGAATGTAATGTAGTTAAATTAATGAATTTTAGATTATCTCTATGTATCTCTATGTAGCATATAAATATTTATGCTAGTCTGTCGCGCAGTGCGTATTATATTGAACATAATCAATACTTTTAGTTATGTCTCATATATATATATTATATAAGGGATTTATATTCAAAAACTTTGTTTTTACTGGTTGTTTAATTTATCAGTAAAGTCTCCCTCTTCTATGTTGTAGGCTCTGTTAGGTCGACTTTTAACAAAAACATAACGACGAAAACAGTCGATTAAACTGATTTAAACAATAGAACGTGTTATCTTTCATTATAACAGGAAATAAGGGAAGTGATTCATATGGAACACATTTTCATTCCTTTGATTATAATTAAACCTGAATGTAAAAATTGAAGAGACAACGCAATGTATGTGTATCAAAGTGAGAGAGAGGGGGAGGAGAGAGCAAAAGATGGGGGGGGGACAGAAAAGAACAGTAAATATCATTAGAGAAAGAAAGAGAAGAAGAGAAAGGAAGAGAGAGAAAGAGCACGTGATCGAAATGAAGAAGACATAAAAGGTGGAGAGTGCGTAACACAGCAATGACAGATCGGGTGCAAGCGGTTGGGGTTAAGAAGCCTTTAATGATTCCATTAAAAGAGAAAACAGTCAAGAGACAGAGAGAGAGAGAGAAAGAGGAAGAGAGAGGGAGGGAGAGAGATAGAGAGGGAGAGAGAGAGAGAGAGAGGGAGAGAGAGCACTTATTGAATTTAGATGGCCAAAAGGCGAGACCGCAATAACAAGTTCTTATCGTCTGCCAACAAGTCAATAATTTCCTGTCGTCCGGTAATTGGTGCTAACTTAATTATCATTAGCCGAGTCCGGTCTTTCGAAATCAATACAAGGTGGGTACGGGAGAGGATGGGAGACAGAGAACCTTTGACCACAGTGGGGTCATCTTGGCCAGCTCTGTATTCACGGCATGATTACATGGCAGAGGTGGGAGAGGAGGGGCGGTGTCTTCTCGTTTCTGTGGGCTTAACACGAGATAAATTATGCGTGTAAAACCTTTCAGAGAAGACTGCACTTTTTGGGATAAAATGGTTTGAAAAGGAAGAAAAAAAACGATGACACTTACGAGGAGGTGTGCATCTCGAGAAAATAAGTTTTGATTGCATAACAGCTAATCTCAAAGCCGTGATTTAACTTGGCTTAGATGGATGTTGATGTCAACAGTGCTATAGTAACTTTGTTAAAAATAACGCATTTCCATCGGCCCTTGATACAACTCACAAAACATTACGGCCCGTTTAAGCGATTCTCTTTGACATAGCAACGGCTTTAGTTTAAACTCAACCTTTTTCAAGAGTCAAGTTTATGAAGGCGTGAGGACCACTGAGAGATTAATGAAGGAGGGGTACTTTATTTTATGTCCACGCTATCTCACCCAGAGAGCCAAGAGAAAAATCATAATGTTTTATCTGGCAGTGAAGACCAATAGACCTAACGTAGTGCCGGAGCCATATAATTACTTTCACGCTGTCAACACCAGAGAGAGAGAGAGAGAGAGAGAGAGAGAAAGGGAGGGGAGGGGAAGAGAGGGAGAGAGAGAGAAGAAGAAGAAGAAAGAGAGGGGTAGGGAACTCACGAAGACAAAAAATTACGTATACACGCGATACGAACATATTGACCACGACGGTGGCAATTTGAGACGAATGACCCTTAGAGATGTTGGACATGTTGCTAAGTCAGTAGTAATAAGATACTTGGTTAACCCAGAAACAATGTTGGATTATGCAACAAAAGAACGCGGCGGTAAAAATACAGTGGAATAACAGATGTATTTCAAAGGAATATTTTGAAGTTTTTTGTTTTAGAGTTGTCTCTGTCCAGAAATACGTGGAGTCGAATATCAGACGATCACTTGAAACACGAGACAGTAATTCCTTGCGACATAAGGCAAGCACAGACATATAAGTAGATAGTTATGCAAACAGGGTATGTATGAGCCTGAGAAGACGTCACAAACATATAAGTAGATAGTTATGCAAACAGGGTATGTATGAGCCTGAGAAGACGTCACAAACATATAAGTAGATAGTTATGCAAACAGGGTATGTATGAGCACGACAAGACGTCACAAACATATAAGTAGATAGTTATGCAAACAGGGTATGTATGAGCCCGACAAGACGTCACAGAACAACGGTGATTTGTGACATCTTGTCAGGCTCATACATACCCTGTTTGCATGACTATCTACTTATCTAATAGCCTGAATGCAGTCTCATCCATATTTTGTTCGCATCCAAAACATATGCACGTAACAACATAATTTCAGCTGAAGTAGAATCCATTGCCAATTGTGTAAAGCATAAATTGTAAGATTAAATGTTTTATATCACGCTGTGTATAATGTGATTGCGTTATGGGATTTATAAGTATAAAAAGGCAGTCAAGTAATAATTAGCTACAAGAAACAATAACATGTCCGCACATTGCATATCGGTCTTCACTAGCGGCCAGCCAAGTCACAGGTTCTGTCACATTGCACATCGGTCTTCACTAGCAGGCAGCCAACAGTCACAGGTTCTGTCACATTGCATATCGGTCTTCACTAGCAGGCAGCCAACAGTCACAGGTTCTGTCACATTGCACATCGGTCTTCACTAGCAGCCAGCCAACAGTCACAGGTTCTGTCACATTGCACATGGGTCTTCACTAGCGGCCAGCCAACAAGTCACAGGTTCTGTCACATTGCACATCGGTCTTCACTAGCAGGCAGCCAACAGTCACAGGTTCTGTCACATTGCACATGGGTCTTCACTAGCAGGCAGCCAACAGTCACAGGTTCTGTCACATTGCACATCGGTCTTCACTAGCAGCCAGCCAACAGTCACAGGTTCTGTCACATTGCACATGGGTCTTCACTAGCGGCCAGCCAACAAGTCACGGGTTCTGATTGGCCGCATTAAGAGGCAAATCCCCGGAATAAGACGTCTATTTATAGATTGAACTATAAGCTGATGCAAGATTGGAAGGGAAGGGGGTGGCAGGGCGGGGGTCTCCAATAAATGATGACTTGTTCCATTAGACAAAAGGCGAAAACAGCGGGGCTAATACATGTATGTGGCAGTCAGACAAACAGCTGACGTTCTTAGGGATTAGCGGCCAGAGACAAGAAAGTGGGCTTACGTGTGTGGGTGCTCATGTGTGTGTATGGTGCTCATTGGGTGTGTGGGTGCTCATGGGTGTGTATGGTGCTCACTGGGTGTGTGGGTGCTCATGGGTGTGTATGGTGCTCATTGGGTGTGTGTGGTGCTCATGGGTGTGTGGGGGTGCTCATGGGTGTGTGGGTGTTCATGGGTGTGTATGGTGCTCATGGGTGTGTGTGGTGCTCATGGGTGTGTGGGGGTGCTCATGGGTGTGTGGGGGTGCTCATGGGTGTGTGGTGGTGCTCATGGGTGTGTGTGGTGCTCATGGGTGTGTGGGGGTGCTCATGGGTGTGTATGGTGCTCATGTGTGTGTATGGTGCTCATTGGGTGTGTGGGTGCTCATGGGTGTGTATGGTGCTCATTGGGTGTGTGTGGTGCTCATGGGTGTGTGGGGGTGCTCATGGGTGTGTGGGTGTGTATGGTGCTCATGGGTGTGTGTGGTGCTCATGGGTGTGTGGGGGTGCTCATGGGTGTGTGGGGGTGCTCATGGATGTGTGGTGGTGCTCATGGGTGTGTGGGGGTGCTCATGGGTGTGTGGGGGGTGCTCATGGGTGTGTGGGGGTGCTCATGGGTGTGTGGTGGTGCTCATGGGTGTGTGTGGTGCTATTGGCTGTGTGGGGTGCTCATGGGTGTGTGGGGGTCTCATGGCTGTGTGGAGGTGCTCATGGGTGTGTGTGGTGCTCATGGGTGTGTGGGGGTGATCATGGGTTTGTGGGGGTGCTAATGGCTGTGTGGTGGTGCTCATGTGTGTGTGGGGGTGCTCATGGGTGTGTGTGGTGCTAATGTCTGTGTGGTGGCGGTGCTCATGGGTGTGTGGGTGCTCATGGCTTTGTGGGGGTGCTCATGGGTGTGTGTGGTGCTAATGGCTGTGTGGTGGCGGTGCTCATGGGTGTGTGGGTCCCAGATGGGTTTGTTTCAGCGGAAATAAGCTTCTAAGCTACCGTTACACCTTGACATCAGGGAATCGACATCAAATGTCAGCAATGACAGGACAACACGGTGTTGACAACCAGTAATCATATGACATATGAATCATTTTTTCCCATGATCTATTGTTGCTCAAAATAATTAAGCAATCACAATTTCACTTATGGAAAGAAATAGCTATCAAAATGCCGCAGCACGATATTCAGTAACACACAATAAATATATAATAAAAGAAAAGCATCTGACTTTACAGTGTAAATCTTAGATGGAACGGAAACACTACCAGTGGTACTTTACTGATATGTATACCTATTTAACACTACAAGTGGTACTTTACTGATATGTATACCTATTTAACACTACCAGTGGTACTTTACTGATATGTATACCTCTTTAACACTACCAGTGGTACTTTACTGATATGTATACCTCTTTAACACTACCAGTGGTACTTTACTGATATGTATACCTCTTTAACACTACCAGTGGTACTTTACTGATATGTATACCTCTTTAACACTACCAGTGGTACTTTACTGATATGTATACCTCTTTAACACTACCAGTGGTACTTTACTGATATGTATACCTCTTTAACACTACCAGTGGTACTTTACTGATATGTATACCTCTTTAACACTACAAGTGGTACTTTACTGATATGTATACCTCTTTAACACTACCAGTGGTACTTTACTGATATGTATACCTCTTTAACACTACAAGTGGTACTTTACTGATATGTATACCTCTTTAACACTACCAGTGGTACTTTACTGATATGTATACCTCTTTAACACTACAAGTGGTACTTTACTGATATGTATACCTCTTTAACACTACCAGTGGTACTTTACTGATATGTATACCTCTTTAACACTACAAGTGGTACTTTACTGATATGTATACCTCTTTAACACTACCAGTGGTACTTTACTGATATGTATACCTCTTTAACACTACCAGTGGTACTTTACTGATATGTATACCTCTTTAACACTACCAGTGGTACTTTACTGATATGTATACCTCTTTAACACTACCAGTGGTACTTTACTGATATGTATACCTCTTTAACACTACTAGTGGTACTTTACTGATATGTATACCTCTTTAACACTACAAGTGGTACTTTACTGATATGTATACCTCTTTAACACTACTAGTGGTACTTTACTGATATGTATACCTCTTTAACACTACTAGTGGTACTTTACTGATATGTATACCTCTTTAACACTACCAGTGGTACTTTACTGATATGTATACCTCTTTAACACTACCAGTGGTACTTTACTGATATGTATACCTCTTTAACACTACCAGTGGTACTTTACTGATATGTATACCTCTTTAACACTACCAGTGGTACTTTACTGATATGTATACCTCTTTAACACTACTAGTGCTACTTTACTGATATGTATACCTCTTTAACACTACTAGTGGTACTTTACTGATATGTATACCTCTTTAACACTACAAGTGCTACTTTACTGATATGTATACCTCTTTAACACTACAAGTGCTACTTTACTGATATGTATACCTCTTTAACACTACTAGTGCTACTTTACTGATATGTATACCTCTTTAACACTACTAGTGGTACTTTACTGATATGTATACCTCTTTAACAATACTAGTGGTACTTTACTGATATGTATACCTCTTTAACACTACTAGTGCTACTTTACTGATATGTATACCTCTTTAACACTACAAGTGGTACTTTACTGATATGTATACCTCTTTAACACTACAAGTGCTACTTTACTGATATGTATACCTCTTTAACACTACTAGTGCTACTTTACTGATATGTATACCTCTTTAACACTACAAGTGGTACTTTACTGATATGTATACCTCTTTAACACTACTAGTGCTACTTTACTGATATGTATACCTCTTTAACACTACAAGTGGTACTTTACTGATATGTATACCTCTTTACCACTACAAGTGGTACTTTACTGATATGTATACCTCTTTAACACTACAAGTAGTACTTTACTGATATGTATACCTCTTTAACACTACCAGTGGTACTTTACTGATATGTATACCTCTTTAACACTACAAGTGGTACTTTACTGATATGTATACCTCTTTAACACTACTAGTGCTACTTTACTGATATGTATACCTCGTTACCACTACAAGTGGTACTTTACTGATATGTATACCTCTTTAACACTACAAGTGCTACTTTACTGATATGTATACCTCTTTAACACTACAAGTGGTACTTTACTGATATGTATACCTCTTTAACAAATTAAATCAACGCAAAACTCTAATTATGGTCATACAAAGCCCCTGCCAGTAACGTAATGGTGAACCACAAAATAAGGGCACTAAAGAATAGAAGCCGCGAAACTAACGCTACAACTATTTCTGCCAGCCCAACTTTCCCTGCCGGGCATGTTTTGTTTCGTATCCAATCTCAGTCCAAAGGCGCCTGAAAGCGGAATATAGAGTCTGTCTGGTTATAATTTGTTCGCAAATAATTGTTGGATGACTTTACAGCACTAGCCTCCAAATTGGTAGTTAATAGTTACTTCATGTGTTGGAAGCGGGCGACAGTGTATTTTGATCTTATTTTTATTGAAATATTTATAGGCCACTCAGACAGATATAAGATACAGATTATTTCGTTTAAAGGACTTAACCTTTACCACGATTACTTTGTAACGTAGCCGATCATAGTTTTAAAAAAATATTCTTTTTATTAGACATCCTATAAAAACAATATTCCTTTTATATGTGATATGTCAAAAATGACCAGCATTGTGTTTTAAATTTTCTTAAACACAGTTAAGGAACTTATTTCATTCCTCCAAAATCTCAAAAATATTTAGTTAATATATTTAATAGGACCATCGACCTGGCATAACCACCCCAGTAAAAAAAAAGTAAAAACGTTACTGAATACTAGCAACAAAATCGAAATATACAACTTACAACATTGAGGCATGTTCTCATTTCTATGTTGAATCGAGATCATTTGACACCTATTTAATTGTAAACTTTTATTCCATACCTGGTGGAAAGGCAACTGATTACAAAGTGAAATACGTTCTCTGTATTACTGTATTGTTTACATAGACCATGAACACTCAGCCTGACTTAGGGAAGCGCGTCGGGTTAATATTACATTAAATTATTTTGGTTACAATTTCAATCGGAACGTATGATCGCCATGCTTATTAAAGAGAGACTTTGTATAAAACTGACTACTTCCATCATAAACACGTGTAATGGAAACGTTAACGGTCAACAAACAATTCACCAATGTTAGAATCTGAGTCCAAGTGACGTACGAGATCTATAGCTGCTGGGGCACGGGAAACAAATGATCGTTGGCTCAACTAGAAAATCAATATTAGTATTAGTATATAACGGTAGTTATGAATGTTTCATTATAAGAAATAAAATTTATAAATTAAAAAAATAAAATAAATAAAGGTTATTTTTCCAGGTAGAGAAGAAACTACACTAGGGGAGATATGCAATTAGATATTTTTTGAAAATTGAAAAATTTCTCTAATTATTTCATCGATTTCTTAATTATAATAATAACTATTTATAAATTTAACTAATGCCTTTTAACTTTATTTTGAGAGTAACTTTGCTCTGTTACACAAAAGCATTTACATTTATTTGTACTATAATACTGTGAACAAAAGTGTTAATAAAGTTACTAAACTTTTTAACTAGCATTGATGTTTTCTAGGATCGCACGTCAAAAGTAAATATTTGAATATAGGTGAGTTTTACAGAACATAATATAATTCTTTAAAACTAGTGCTGAAAATATAATACAAACTAACAGGAGGGGCGGGTAATATGCCAAGTTGGCAATGCTTTCCGGATGTTTTCATCGGGTAAAATGTACCTGAGTCACACATTAGAGAGCCATTCTAATGTTAGCTCGATGAAAGTGGAGGTCTCCTATCACGATATCATTACAGCTGACGTACATTTGGCACGCCAGTATCTTGGTCTGCTTCAGCCTAAATCTTTCTACTACGTCTTGGTCTACAGTTATAACGAGCAGACCTTGTGTGCATAAAGACAATACAATCAGACCTTATGAGAAAACAGACAATACAAGCATGTGCATAAAGACAATACAAGCAGACCTTACGTGCAAAAAACAATATAAGCCTACATTGTGTGCATACAGACAATACAAGCCTACCTTGTGTGCATACAGACAATACAAGCCTACCTTGTGTGCATACAGACAATACAAGCATATCTTGTGTGCATACAGACAATGCAAGCATACCCTGTCCTGTGTACAGACAGACAATATAAGTCAACATTTTGTGCATACAAACAAATCATCAACACAATCAGAACCTGCGAGCATACTGACAATACAATCAGACAAAACATCAAGAAAATCAGAACCTGCGTGCGCACAGTCACAACAATCTGCCCTTGCATTCTGCCAGAAAATGACGACCATGAAAACGGTGAGAACAAACATATCTTGCAGACAAACCATCACAACAATCAGGTTTCGCTTGCACACGGCAAAAATAAGCTGACCTGCAGACCCTGCTTGCAAACCGCCACAAAAGCTGGCCTGCAGACCCTGCTTGCACACCGCGACAAGAAGTTGGCCTTCAGGCCCTGCTTGCAAACCGCCATAAAAGCTGGCCTGCAGACCCTGCTTGCACACCGCGACAATTAGCTGGCCTGCAGACCCTGCTTGCACACCGCCGCAACAATCAGGTCCTGCTTGCACACTGCCACAATAAGCTGGTCTGAAGACCCTGCTTGCAGACCGCCACAACAATCAGGTCCTGCTTGCAGACCGACACAACAATCAGGTACTGCTTGCAAACCGCCACAACAATCAGATCCTGCTTGCAGACCGCCACAACAATCAGGTCATGCTTGCACACCGCCACAATAAGCTGGCATTGCTGTTCAAATCAATGGCGGCCTTCCGTGGTCGATGACAAGAGCGAGATAATGACATCTTAAGGACATTAGGGATGGCTCCGTGCCAAAGAAAATTGTTCTTCCATTAGACGCCTTCGTAAGCGGAATCTATTTAAAGAGCGTGGGCTCAAAACTCGTAGCAGGGGCCAATGGTCAGGTAGTTGAATAATGAACAGTTTAACAGTGACGTGGCAATGTCGTGTGGTAGCAATGTCGTGTTGTGGCAATGTCGTGTCGTGGCCAATGTTCCCTTTAAGCTGCGCAGCTATCTGAAAGACGCCGCGCAGAAGTTTAGAACTACCACGCAGCAAATTTTGTAAAAATATTGCACCATAAACGGACGCTGTGCAAATTTGCACACGAGTTTTTCAACTTTGCACACGGACCAACGAACCATAGAGGGAACAATGGTCGTGGCAATGCCATGTGGTGGCAATGTCGTGTGGTGGCAATGCCGTGTGGTGGCAATGTCGTGTGGTGGCAATGTCGTGTGGTGGCAATGTCGTGTGGTGGCAATGTCGTGTGGTGGCAATGTCGTGTGGTGGCAATGTCGTGTGGTGGCAATGTCGTGTGGTGGCAATGTCGTGTGGTGGCAATGTCGTGTGGTGGCAATTCCTTGTTTTGTATCACTCGTGTTGTAGAGCTGAGAAGTAGTATGGTGCTTTCTTAGTACATCTAAAGTTTCCATCTGATCCCGCCAGCAAACTGAGTAATTTGAGATGGAAAACACTGATGGTTTGTTTAATGGCAACGTGATCAGAGAATTTTCTGTTATTCAATTTAAGGGTTAATGGTATCTCCAAACGGTGAGCATGAACTAAACACACTTTGTAGAAGAGAACAACTCCAAAATTCTGTCACTAGACTTGCATATATTAGAAGATAGCATGTCGTTGGAAACTGTAATAATGACACACAAATATTGACTGATAAGGGGAATATAATAGTGATTGTAGAGATTACAGTGCGGCTGTGACGTAGGAAGGGAGAACCACTTATTTCTTGATAGGTAAAGGCTGCATTTTGAACATGGTAAGCAAATATTGACCAACACCGGATGGAGGAAAAAAAACTACGGCTTCACTACTTAATTTAAACTAAACAATTAAATCTGTTGTTTTGGTGTTTTTGTTTGTATTTTATGGCGCGTGTCCCTCGTAACTACTGTCTTCTCTTTTGTATTGTATGGCACGTGTCCCTCGTAACTACTGTCTTCTCTTTTGTATTGTATGGCACGTGTCCCTCGTAACTACTGTCTTCTCTTTTGTATTGCATGGCAGGTGTCCCTCGTAACTACAGTCTTCTCTTTTGTATTGCATGGCACGTGTCCCTCGTAACTACTGTCTTCTCTTTTGTATTGTATGGCAAGTGTCCCTCGTAACTACTGTCTTCTCTTTTGTATTGACCAGAAAATTTTAATGTTTACGACTCATCAACTATGGGGCTCTTTTTCAAAAATGTAAGTCTGGTGACATTTAGTAATTTGTAAAGCTTCCGGGTCATATGCAAATGTTTTGTTCTAAAAGCCGACCCTTTGAGACTCACTAGACGCAGCTACAGACAGAGACTGGCGCGAATCCCCTCCGGCCCAGCGGTAACAAAAGATCGCTTCCTCTCCCCCAAAGACTGCCACTGGCTGTGGAATTACAACCCAAAGGATTCGTGTCTCTCACACAGGAAATCTATTAGTCGTAGATAACACGAATGCTCTCGGGGTGTCCTTTGACTTGCTCTTTTCTGGTCAACCCAAGGACTATAAATGTTGGTTTACTTTGTGGTGGGTGTGGCTAAATGGCCAAAAAATAAAACTCGCGGTGGTGCCGAGAAACAAACAACTTTGACGTAAAAACAAAACTCTAATTTAGGTCAATACCACGGCCGAAATCTCGAGTTCCGTTAATTAGTCCTGTGATTTGAGGGTAAAGAATTTAATTCTTTGTGATATTTTAGTATAACCAATTCAAGTGGTTCTGTGGCCGACCGAATTCGCGATGCGCTATAACATACATTGAAACTATAAGCTGGGACGAGACACATCACTAAGAAATAGGTTCTTGAGTAGAAAGGCCATATAACATCGTTCCTAGACTTTACTTACTTGAGAAGGCATTTAGCAATGTACAGTGAATGGCTTTAGGACATTGGTCATATAACTTTTGTGGCGATTAAAACAGAATGGATTTCTATACGCCGACATTATGAGAGTGCAAAATGTTTAAAAGAAGGTAACATTCAATAAGTTAGCCCAATCTATAGTTTAATTAGAACAAATTTGTTGATTTATTTTTTTATTTATGTACCAAACACGCGATATAATAACTTTATATTTAAAAAAACACGTAAAAATAGCCCTAGTGTGGCACGATCGGAAATACTGGAACATGAGAGGAATAAGTGGCCAACAAAAATAAAATAATAATTATATAATAATACCAGTTTAAAAGACGGCCGTGCTGCCAAGGAAGTTTTATGAATGAAACAAGGCCATGCAACCTCAAGGTAGTAAGCTATATCACCTCCACACGCGATGATATTCAATATTAAATGGACCAACAATGTCAAAGCCAGCGAGCTAGTAAGCTATATCACCTCCACACGCGATGATATTCAATATTAAATGGACCAACAATGTCAAAGCCAGCGAGCTAGTAAGCTATATCACCTCCACACGCGATGATATTCAATATTAAATGGACCAACAATGTCAAAGCCAGCGAGCTAGTAAGCTATATCACCTCCACATGCGATGATATTCAATATTAAATGGACCAACAATGTCAAAGCCAGCGAGCTAGTAAGCTATATCACCTCCACACGCGATGATATTCAATATTAAATGGACCAACAATGTCAAAGCCAGCGAGCTAGTAAGCTATATCACCTCCACACGCGATGATATTCAATATTAAATGGACCAACAATGTCAAAGCCAGCGAGTTCCTCGCGCAGATCTTGCTAGCATATATTTCTTGTTAATCCAGTCTATGTCACGCCATGAGGAACGTGGTGCCAGGATGTCAGATGATGACATGCCCCAGACGATCCCATCCCCAGACGATCACATGCCCCAGACGATCACATCCCCCAGAGGATCCAATGCCCCAGACGATCACATGCCCCAGACGATCACATGCCCCAGACGATCGCATCACCCAGATGATCACATGCCCCAGACGATCACATGCCCAAGATAACATTTTAAAGTGAACTCAAGCAAGTCATTCACTTTTGGGGGGAAGGGAGAGGGATGAAAGAAGATATGTTTTAGAGACAGCATCTTTAATTAAAAGTATCACATTAATCTGTACACTTAGGGAACAGAAAAACTACAGGCACTCCTTGCTACACAAGGGTCCCTAGCCACATGAGGCTAATAGAGCAGCTGCTGCAGAACCCAAAAGATAATCTAGAGACCTCAAAGACAGCTCTGTACTAGGAGCTGCCCCACCCGTCCACTACATTTTCTCCACCAGAAACATTCAAAGCACGACTCGGCCTAATCAGCTATATAACTGCATTCATAGACAGAGACAGTTACTACCAACATAGACAGAGACAGTTATCACCAACATAGACAGAGACAGCTACCACCAACATAGACAGAGACAGCTACCACCAACATAGACAGAGACAGCTACCACCAGCATAGACAGCTACCACCAACATAGACAGAGACAGCTACCTCCAACATAGACAGAGACAGCCACTAACAACTTTAGAAAAAAAGACAGCTTCCACCAACATAGACAGAGACAGCTACCACCAACATAGACAGAGACCACCAACATAGACAGCTACCATCAACAACCCAATGGTATTCTCCACACACACAATAAAAAAATAAAAAACTTGAGTTTCTTTGTAGACATACTAAACTGCCCAAGAGAAAGGAAGATTTCTATCTGAATTTCTTAAATGTTGATCTCCAAACGAAATGTTTGATTAAGGTTTAAAGCCTACAAATCAATCAGCGTAAACAACTCAACATTCGCGAAAACACACGTCTTTTACCGCAAACACGCGTCTTTTACCGCAAAAAACACCTTCATTACCGCAAACACACGTCTTTTACCGCAGATTTAGAATTATCCCAATAAAAATCATCTGGAATGATATACATTACCGATGACAAAATAAAAAAACCTTTGCATTATAAAATTGTTAATGTTCCGATTGAACCACGATAATTGATGGCAAGGTGGTCGAGCGATATGGTCACTCGGCGTACTAAGTTGAGGTCCCATGGCTTAAGGGTGCCCCTATGTCCACCCAGCTATGATGGGTAACTGACATTTCTTAGGGTGAAAGTACAAAGGAGCCAATAGGATCAGCGTTGATCGTGTGCCATAAATACATAGAATATCAAGATGTATATTAAAGTAAGAAAGCCGTGGGGTTTTTTTAACATTAAAAAGTTTCTTACTATGGAAAAAACTGAAATTTTTGCTTTATATTATTCATTTTGAGAGGTTACCCTGTGTCGATGGTCATTTTTCGTCTGATGCAAAGAGTAAATTTAAATTCGAAGGAGAAGGATGATTTAGCTACAGCTACATTATGTTGAATACATTGTATATCCATATGTCATATGTCCGTCAACCCATTGTTGAATACATTGTATATCCATATGTCATATGTCCGTCAACCCATTGTTGAATACATTGTATATCCATATGTCATATGTCCGTCAACCCATTGTTGAATACATTGTATATCCATATGTCATATGTCCGTCAACCCATTGTTGAATACATTGTATATCCATATGTCATATATCCGTCAACCCATTGCAGTAATCTGACATATTTGTGCAGACATTGAGAAATTATTTTTTTATAAAATAAACCACCCTAAACTATAACATTAAAAACAGTTTTATGGTGGACAAAAGTGAAGGGTACAGAAACAAATATTATTTGTAAATTACAACTTACCAAACAGACGGACGGATCTTTATAACTTCTCCGAAAGAAAATGAGTCGAGTTAATCCAACATACGAAACACGCTCAACTTTTATTGTTAGCTTTAAAGATATATTTGTTTGTTGTCAAAAATAAACCATTTTTTCCTCCTGAACAGTTCAATGCTGACAACGTTTAATCCTTCAACAAGCATTTACCTGATACAGAATTTTTTTTTACTTTCGAGCAACCTATAAAACGTGCTCTTAAAGTTGCGGCTGTTTACAAAAAAAAACAAACAAAGAAACAAAACAAAAGGCCTTCTCACAAATCAGTTTTCGGTGAGCTGCAGCACAATGTTAACTATTAGATGAACTCAGCACAATGTTAACTATTAGATGAACTCAGCACAATGTTAACTATTAGATGAACTCAGCACAATGTTAACTATTAGATGAACTCAGCACAATGTTAACTATTAGATGAACTCAGCACAATGTTAACTATTAGATGAACTCAGCACAATGTTAACTATTAGATGAACTCTTGCGAGCCTCACCTCCATTCCCGGCATTGTCTCACAACAGAATCACCCAACAATAATTCTCATGCTAACTCACGGAGACGAGGGTAAAAAAAGGGGGGTTGACAGCTCTTAGGGCTCCAGCAGCGCGCGCCAGTCGACGTGACGTCTGCCAACTTGGCCCCGTTCAGCCACTCAGAGGAGAAAAGCTGGACACTTCCGACTACGATTTCAAACACCCTAGAAGGCCGTATCCTATCCATGTGTTTTATCCCTGGTACCAGACTTTTATGTACCCGTGATACTCTCAGAGCTGAGTTTATGTTCTGTACATTTTCACGATGTAACATTGAGACGCCTGTTATACAAAGTACGAGAAGCGGGTATCGATTCTGCGGCCTGAGTTCGGTCATGTAACCTGATTGAAAAATCATGCTACAGGATCTAAATCGATACATGAATCAAAAGTATCGCCGGGCGGCCTCTCTTAGACTTGCGGAATGAGTGCCGAGGCAAAGGTAGCATGAAATAAGTCTGATCGAGAGAGATCGATGCCTCGGGACTGATCAAGCAGGCGATCGGCGCGGACCCCCCATCAGTCAGCGTCCATTGTTGGGGAATGGCAGAACATTATAGAGCTGACTTGGGATTCGTTAGAGGAACTAGCGGACTATTGTGTGCCTCCAAATCTAGCGCTAGGATGGAGAGGGCTATCAAACGGGGAGAGATGGACAGAGCGAAAATGAGGAGAGGTGTGACAGCAAGATAGTGGGAAATGGTTTGAGGGTTTTAAGGAGAGACATGGACAAGAATAAGCCAAAGAGAATAGGGAGCCCGGAGTGATAGAGTTAGTATCAATAACAGACCGCGAGAACAGTAGTCCTCAGGAAGCAATGCAGACCAATTACTAATCATACTTTCTTAAACGAAACCGTCTCTGGCAGAAACAAGCGACGTGATCATTGAGTTTGAAGGTTTAACAAATGTCCCCGCTGATACTGATATAATGGGTTAATTCAATAGCACGGTATCACCGAAATATGTGAAGGTTTTAAAAATTATCCCTCAGTCACCTCACCGCCCCCCCCCATATCTCCAGAATTTCTGAGATTTCTCTAAACGACATGAAATATTCATTTTAGTCTCAATACGTCACATAGATCATCTCACCATATCCAGGTGACATCAATAAATAATGGACTAAAGGGACAGACAGTGTGACTTATTCTCACGATGTTGGAAAGAGTCATACCCACTATGTATGCTTAAAACGTTGGATATGACCAAACAGAGAAATAGTTTTGATGGTGGTGGTCAGTGAATAAGTGCTGCGGTTCAAGGGAAAATATAATTATGATTATCCACAACATCCATGATTGGCCACAAAGCCAATCCAGTTATTTAATCAATTAACCCATAGGAGAAATAACAAGATGAAACCGTAGCAATTTTTTAAAAAAGAAAGGAAAAAAAAAGAAAATATTGGATTAATTTTTTCTGTTGTGATAAAATAAATTCATGGGAGAAACAGGTTCGGTATGTTCTGTTCAACTCAAATTTTGTAGTTGAAACGTATCGATAGTAATGCCAATTGCAGACTGACTACAGGAATTAGATGTCAAAAATTATAACGTACAGGCCTGTGCTCTTTTGTGGTTTTTAAAAAATATTTTTACAGTGCTTTTTTTCGTCTCCTTGATTCGGTAATACATATTTTACCAAATCAAGTGCTTAGAAGAAAGAATAAAATTCCTTAATCTGTTTGAAATAAAATGAGTTAAGACCATACCTATATTTTCTATACCCTCGCCACAAAGCATCATTCCAGGGGTAAGAACTGTAGTGTTTGAGGAAGATAAACAAAGCTTAATAACAATTAAAAAATTACAGTGCGTAATAACAGTGCCAAAACAAAGTCGTGTGCTGGCTGCTTGGCACCGACAAAGTCGTATGCTGGCTGCTTGGCACCGACAAAGTCGTGTACTGGCTGCTTGGCACCGACAAAGTCGTATGCTGGCTGCTTGGCACCGACAAAGTCGTGTGCTGGCTGCTTGGCACCAAACAAAGTCGTGTGCTGGCTGCTTGGCACCGACAAAGTCGTATGCTGGCTACTTGGCACCGACAAAGTCGTATGCTGGCTGCTTGGCACCAAACAAAGTCGTATTCTGGCTGCTTGGCACCAAACAAAGTCGTATGCTGGCTGCTTGGCACCAAACAAAGTTGTATGCTGGCTGCTTGGCACCAAACAAAGTCGTATGCTGGCTGCTTGGCACCAAACAAAGTCGTATGCTGGCTGCTTGGCACCAAACAAAGTCGTATGCTGGCTGCTTGGCACCAAACAAAGTCGTATGCTGGCTGCTTGGCACCAAACAAAGTCGTATGCTGGCTGCTTGGCACCAAACAAAGTTGTATGCTGGCTGCTTGAAACCAAACAAAGTTGTATGCTGGCTGCTTGGCACCAAACAAAGTTGTATGCTGGCTGCTTGGCCCCAAACAAAGTTTTATGCTGGCTGCTTGGCCCCAAACAAAGTTGTATGCTGGCTGCTTGGCACCAAACAAAGTTGTATGCTGGCTGCTTGGCACCAAACAAAGTTGTATGCTGGCTGCTTGGCACCAAACAAAGTTGTATGCTGGCTGCTTGGCCCCAAACAAAGTTGTATGCTGGCTGCTTGGCACCAAACAAAGTCGTATGCTGGCTGCTTGGTACCAAACAAAGTCGTATGCTGGCTGCTTGGCCCCAAACAAAGTCGTATGCTGGCTGCTTGGCACCAAACAAAGTCGTATTCTGGCTGCTTGGCACCAAACAAAGTCGTATGCTGGCTGCTTGGCACCAAACAAAGTTGTATGCTGGCTGCTTGGCACCAAACAAAGTCGTATGCTGGCTGCTTGGCACCAAACAAAGTCGTATGCTGGCTGCTTGGCACCAAACAAAGTCGTATGCTGGCTGCTTGGCACCAAACAAAGTCGTATGCTGGCTGCTTGGCACCAAACAAAGTTGTATGCTGGCTGCTTGAAACCAAACAAAGTTGTATGCTGGCTGCTTGGCACCAAACAAAGTTGTATGCTGGCTGCTTGGCCCCAAACAAAGTTTTATGCTGGCTGCTTGGCCCCAAACAAAGTTGTATGCTGGCTGCTTGGCACCAAACAAAGTTGTATGCTGGCTGCTTGGCACCAAACAAAGTTGTATGCTGGCTGCTTGGCACCAAACAAAGTTGTATGCTGGCTGCTTGGCCCCAAACAAAGTTGTATGCTGGCTGCTTGGCACCAAACAAAGTTGTATGCTGGCTGCTTGGCACCAAACAAAGTTGTATGCTGGCTGCTTGGCACCAAACAAAGTTGTATGCTGGCTGCTAGGCACCAAACAAAGTTGTATGCTGGCTGCTTGGCACCAAACAAAGTGGTATGCTGGCTGCTTGGCACCAACCAAAGTTGTATGCTGGCTGCTTGGCACCAAACAAAGTTGTATGCTGGCTGCTTGGCACCAAACAAAGTTGTATGCTGGCTGCTTGGCACCAAACAAAGTTGTATGCTGGCTGCTTGGCACCAAACAAAGTTGTATGCTGGCTGCTTGGCACCAAACAAAGTGGTATGCTGGCTGCTTGGCACCAAACAAAGTTGTATGCTGGCTGCTTGGCACCAAACAAAGTGGTATGCTGGCTGCTTGGCACCAAACAAAGTGGTATGCTGGCTGCTTGGCACCAAACAAAGTTGTATGCTGGCTGCTTGGCACCAAACCAAGTGGTATGCTGGCTGCTTGGCACCAAACAAAGTTGTATGCTGGCTGCTTGGCCCCAAACAAAGTTGTATGCTGGCTGCTTGGCACCAAACAAAGTTGTATGCTGGCTGCTTGGCACCAAACAAAGTTGTATGCTGGCTGCTTGGCACCAAACAAAGTGGTATGCTGGCTGCTTGGCACCAAACAAAGTGGTATGCTGGCTGCTTGGCACCAAACAAAGTTGTATGCTGGCTGCTTGGCACCAAACAAAGTTTTATGCTAGCTGCTTGGCACCAAACAAAGTTGTATGCTGGCTGCTTGGCACCAAACAAAGTGGTATGCTGGCTGCTTGGCACCAAACAAAGTTGTATGCTGGCTGCTTGGCACCAAACAAAGTGGTATGCTGGCTGCTTGGCACCAAACAAAGTGGTATGCTGGCTGCTTGGCACCAAACAAAGTTGTATGCTGGCTGCTTGGCACCAAACAAAGTGGTATGCTGGCTGCTTGGCACCAAACAAAGTTGTATGCTGGCTGCTTGGCACCAAACAAAGTTGTATGCTGGCTGCTTGGCACCCAAACAAAGTTGTATGCTGGCTGCTTGGCACCAAACAAAGTTGTATGCTGGCTGCTTGGCACCAAACAAAGTTGTATGCTGGCTGCTTGGCACCAAACAAAGTTGTATGCTGGCTGCTTGGCACCAAACAAAGTTGTATGCTGGCTGCTTGGCACCAAACAAAGTGGTATGCTGGCTGCTTGGCACCAAACAAAGTTGTATGCTGGCTGCTTGGCACCAAACAAAGTTGTATGCTGGCTGCTTGGCACCAAACAAAGTTGTATGCTGGCTGCTTGGCACCAAACTTCAATGAGCATATCATCAGGGGATTCTAATATCATCCCAACCCAACATCTTCTATAACCGGAGGTAGAATGTCAGCGACTTTAAAACGAAGGGGAAGGGGAGGGTATGGTGTTCACGGTTTGGGGGAGGGGGAGGGTGAAAGCGAGACGATACATCACGCTCGCTCTCGGGGCGTACAGACGAGGAAACGACTTCCGGTGGATCTGATGAAGGCTGATCATCTCAGGAACCCAGAAAACAGGTTTGTCGTCTAATTTTCGCATGGAGGACAGTAACCCAGTAACAAAAATTTATTTTTTTTAAATTCCTTCTTTATATCCTGAATGAAGCTGATGACAGGCAAGGGCGAGAACTGGGTGAGGAGGGGGAGACTTAAATAGCAAGGGAGAGAATCGTCGAAAATTGTTTGCATGATGATATTATTAGCAAGCTGAATAACGATTGTGGAGTAATAACGAATTTAAAATACCATGTGGAATTAAAGGAAGATTACTATATGTGTATAGGCCAGTAAAGTGAGTGAATGTGGCATCACTATTGACACATTCTGACATTTAGCATCACTATTGACACATTCTGACATTTAGCATCACTATTGACACATTCTGACATTTAGCATCACTATTGACACATTCTGACATTTAGCATCACTATTGACACATTCTGACATTTAGCATCACTATTGACACATTCTGACATTTAGCATCACTATTGACACATTCTGACATTTAGCATCACTATTGACACATTCTGACTTGACTTTATCACAAGAAATGTACCAATTAGGATAATTGTAAAATGTAGTGTAATGCAAAATCCCTTGGAACTAATTTATCATGGAATAACATGTATAATAAATGTTTTGTGTATCTTCCTTAATCAGGGGACTATAGGGTAATGACAACTGTAGAAAGCACCGTGGCCGCTAATACAAGTTTGACTGGACAAAGCTTCCCCGTGTCGCGGGTGCTCGAGATGACTAGAACGTGCGGGTGGATTTGATTACAAATTGAGATAGATGACATGCCTGTTATAACAGGAGATAGCGTGACCCGGCTGGGTGCTGGACAGAAATGGCCGAGCCTACAGGGGGATGGGGGACGGAGGGACTCAGGCGATAAGATTTGCTTGAGAACGGATTGTGGGTAGCGGGGTTACTGAGGAACTCACTGAGTGTAAGCTTAGGTAGACAAATAGAACAATGACGAAGGGACTCAATGAGTGTAAGCTTAGGTAGACAAATAGAACAATGACGAAGGACTCAATGAGTGTAAGCTTAGGTAGACAAATAGAACAATGACGAAGGACTCAATGAGTGTAAGCTTAGGTAGACAAATAGAACAATGACGAGGGACTCAATGAGTGTAAGCTTAGGTAGACAAATAGAACAATGACGAGGGACTCAATGAGTGTAAGCTTAGGTAGACAAATAGAACAATGACGAGGGACTCAATGAGTGTAAGCTTAGGTAGACAAATAGAACAATGACGAAGGGACTCAATGAGTGTAAGCTTAGGTAGACAAATAGAACAATGACGAGGGACTCAATGAGTGTAAGCTTAGGTAGACAAATAGAACAATGACGAGGGACTCAATGAGTGTAAGCTTAGGTAGACAAATAGAACAATGACGAGGGACTCAATGAGTGTAAGCTTAGGTAGACAAATAGAACAATGACGAGGGACTCAATGAGTGTAAGCTTAGGTAGACAAATAGAACAATGACGAAGGGACTCAATGAGTGTAAGCTTAGGTAGACAAATAGAACAATGACGAGGGACTCAATGAGTGTAAGCTTAGGTAGACAAATAGAACAATGACGAAGGGACTCAATGAGTGTAAGCTTAGGTAGACAAATAGAACAATGACGAAGGACTCAATGAGTGTAAGCTTAGGTAGACAAATAGAACAATGACGAAGGACTCAATGAGTGTAAGCTTAGGTAGACAAATAGAACAATGACGAAGGACTCAATGAGTGTAAGCTTAGGTAGACAAATAGAACAATGACGAAGGACTCAATGAGTGTAAGCTTAGGTAGACAAATAGAACAATGACGAAGGACTCAATGAGTGTAAGCTTAGGTAGACAAATAGAACAATGACGAAGGACTCACTGAGTGTAAGCTTAGGTAGACAAATAGAACAATGACGAAGGACTCAATGAGTGTAAGCTTAGGTAGACAAATAGAACAATGACGAAGGACTCAATGAGTGTAAGCTTAGGTAGACAAATAGAACAATGACGAAGGACTCAATGAGTGTAAGCTTAGGTAGACAAATAGAACAATGACGAAGGACTCAATGAGTGTAAGCTTAGGTAGACAAATAGAACAATGACGAAGGACTCACTGAGTGTAAGCTTAGGTAGACAAATAGAACAATGACGAAGGACTCAATGAGTGTAAGCTTAGGTAGACAAATAGAACAATGACGAAGGGACTCACTGAGTGTAAGCTTAGGTAGACAAATAGAACAATGACGAAGGACTCACTGAGTGTAAGCTTAGGTAGACAAATAGAACAATGACGAAGGACTCACTGAGTGTAAGCTTAGGTAGACAAATAGAACAATGACGAAGGACTCACTGAGTGTAAGCTTAGGTAGACAAATAGAACAATGACGAAGGGACTCACTGAGTGTAAGCTTAGGTAGACAAATAGAACAATGACGAAGGACTCACTGAGTGTAAGCTTAGGTAGACAAATAGAACAATGACGAAGGACTCACTGAGTGTAAGCTTAGGTAGACAAATAGAACAATGACGAAGGACTCACTGAGTGTAAGCTTAGGTAGACAAATAGAACAATGACGAAGGACTCACTGAGTGTAAGCTTAGGTAGACAAATAGAACAATGACGAAGGACTCACTGAGTGTAAGCTTAGGTAGACAAATAGAACAATGACGAAGGACTCACTGAGTGTAAGCTTAGGTAGACAAATAGAACAATGACGAAGGACTCACTGAGTGTAAGCTTAGGTAGACAAATAGAACAATGACGAAGTACTCACTGAGTGTAAGCTTAGGTAGACAAATAGAACAATGACGAAGTACTCACTGAGTGTAAGCTTAGGTAGACAAATAGAACAATGACGAAGGACTCACTGAGTGTAAGCTTAGGTAGACAAATAGAACAATGACGAAGGACTCACTGAGTGTAAGCTTAGGTAGACAAATAGAACAATGACGAAGTACTCACTGAGTGTAAGCTTAGGTAGACAAATAGAACAATGACGAAGTACTCACTGAGTGTAAGCTTAGGTAGACAAATAGAACAATGACGAAGTACTCACTGAGTGTAAGCTTAGGTAGACAAATAGAACAATGACGAAGTACTCACTGAGTGTAAGCTTAGGTAGACAAATAGAACAATGACGAAGTACTCACTGAGTGTAAGCTTAAGTAGACAAATAGAACAATGACGAAGTACTCACTGAGTGTAAGCTTAGGTAGACAAATAGAACAATGACGAAGTACTCACTGAGTGTAAGCTTAGGTAGACAAATAGAACAATGACGAAGTACTCACTGAGTGTAAGCTTAGGTAGACAAATAGAACAATGACGAAGTACTCACTGAGTGTAAGCTTAGGTAGACAAATAGAACAATGACGAAGTACTCACTGAGTGTAAGCTTAGGTAGACAAATAGAACAATGACGAAGTACTCACTGAGTGTAAGCTTAGGTAGACAAATAGAACAATGACGAAGGACTCACTGAGTGTAAGCTTAGGTAGACAAATAGAACAATGACGAAGGACTCACTGAGTGTAAGCTTAGGTAGACAAATAGAACAATGACGAAGTACTCACTGAGTGTAAGCTTAGGTAGACAAATAGAACAATGACGAAGTACTCACTGAGTGTAAGCTTAAGCAGATAAATAGAACAATGACGAAGGACTCACTGAGTGTAAGCTTAGGTAGACAAATAGAACAATGACGAAGTACTCACTGAGTGTAAGCTTAAGCAGACAAATAGAACAATGACGAAGTACTCACTGAGTGTAAGCTTAGGTAGACAAATAGAACAATGACGAAGTACTCACTGAGTGTAAGCTTAAGCAGATAAATAGAACAATGACGAAGGACTCACTGAGTGTAAGCTTAGGTAGACAAATAGAACAATGACGAAGTACTCACTGAGTGTAAGCTTAGGTAGACAAATAGAACAATGACGAAGTACTCACTGAGTGTAAGCTTAAGCAGATAAATAGAACAATGACGAAGGACTCACTGAGTGTAAGCTTAGGTAGACAAATAGAACAATGACGAAGGACTCACTGAGTGTAAGCTTAAGTAGACAAATAGAACAATGACGAAGTACTCACTGAGTGTAAGCTTAGGTAGACAAATAGAACAATGACGAAGGACTCACTGAGTGTAAGCTTAAGTAGACAAATAGAACAATGGCGAAGGACTCAATGAGTGTAAGCTTAGGTAGACAAATAGAACAATGACGAAGGACTCACTGAGTGTAAGCTTAGGTAGACAAATAGAACAATGACGAAGGACTCACTGAGTGTAAGCTTAGGTAGACAAATAGAACAATGACGAAGTACTCACTGAGTGTAAGCTTAGGTAGACAAATAGAACAATGACGAAGTACTCACTGAGTGTAAGCTTAGGTAGACAAATAGAACAATGACGAAGTACTCACTGAGTGTAAGCTTAAGCAGATAAATAGAACAATGACGAAGGACTCACTGAGTGTAAGCTTAGGTAGACAAATAGAACAATGACGAAGTACTCACTGAGTGTAAGCTTAGGTAGACAAATAGAACAATGACGAAGTACTCACTGAGTGTAAGCTTAAGCAGATAAATAGAACAATGACGAAGGACTCACTGAGTGTAAGCTTAGGTAGACAAATAGAACAATGACGAAGTACTCACTGAGTGTAAGCTTAAGCAGATAAATAGAACAATGACGAAGTACTCACTGAGTGTAAGCTTAGGTAGACAAATAGAACAATGACGAAGTACTCACTGAGTGTAAGCTTAGGTAGACAAATAGAACAATGACGAAGTACTCACTGAGTGTAAGCTTAGGTAGACAAATAGAACAATGACGAAGTACTCACTGAGTGTAAGCTTAGGTAGACAAATAGAACAATGACGAAGTACTCACTGAGTGTAAGCTTAGGTAGACAAATAGAACAATGACGAAGTACTCACTGAGTGTAAGCTTAGGTAGACAAATAGAACAATGACGAAGTACTCACTGAGTGTAAGCTTAGGTAGACAAATAGAACAATGACGAAGTACTCACTGAGTGTAAGCTTAGGTAGACAAATAGAACAATGACGAAGTACTCACTGAGTGTAAGCTTAAGTAGACAAATAGAACAATGACGAAGTACTCACTGAGTGTAAGCTTAGGTAGACAAATAGAACAATGACGAAGTACTCACTGAGTGTAAGCTTAGGTAGACAAATAGAACAATGACGAAGTACTCACTGAGTGTAAGCTTAGGTAGACAAATAGAACAATGACGAAGTACTCACTGAGTGTAAGCTTAGGTAGACAAATAGAACAATGACGAAGTACTCACTGAGTGTAAGCTTAGGTAGACAAATAGAACAATGACGAAGTACTCACTGAGTGTAAGCTTAGGTAGACAAATAGAACAATGACGAAGTACTCACTGAGTGTAAGCTTAGGTAGACAAATAGAACAATGACGAAGTACTCACTGAGTGTAAGCTTAGGTAGACAAATAGAACAATGACGAAGTACTCACTGAGTGTAAGCTTAGGTAGACAAATAGAACAATGACGAAGTACTCACTGAGTGTAAGCTTAGGTAGACAAATAGAACAATGACGAAGTACTCACTGAGTGTAAGCTTAGGTAGACAAATAGAACAATGACGAAGGACTCACTGAGTGTAAGCTTAGGTAGACAAATAGAACAATGACGAAGGACTCACTGACTGTAAGCTTAGGTAGACAAATAGAACAATGGCGAAGGACTCACTGAGTGTAAGCTTAGGTAGACAAATAGAACAATGACGAAGGACTCACTGACTGTAAGCTTAGGTAGACAAATAGAACAATGGCGAAGGACTCACTGAGTGTAAGCTTAAGTAGACAAATAGAACAATGACGAAGGACTCACTGAGTGTAAGCTTAGGTAGACAAATAGAACAATGACGAAGGACTCAATGAGTGTAAGCTTAAGCAGATAAATAGAACAATGACGAAGTACTCACTGAGTGTAAGCTTAGGTAGACAAATAGAACAATGACGAAGGACTCAATGAGTGTAAGCTTAAGTAGACAAATAGAACAATGACGAAGGACTCACTGAGTGTAAGCTTAAGCAGATAAATAGAACAATGACGAAGTACTCACTGAGTGTAAGCTTAGGTAGACAAATAGAACAATGACGAAGGACTCACTGAGTGTAAGCTTAGGTAGACAAATAGAACAATGACGAAGTACTCACTGAGTGTAAGCTTAGGTAGACAAATAGAACAATGACGAAGTACTCACTGAGTGTAAGCTTAGGTAGACAAATAGAACAATGACGAAGGACTCAATGAGTGTAAGCTTAAGTAGACAAATAGAACAATGACGAAGTACTCACTGAGTGTAAGCTTAAGTAGACAAATAGAACAATGACGAAGTACTCACTGAGTGTAAGCTTAGGTAGACAAATAGAACAATGACGAAGTACTCACTGAGTGTAAGCTTAGGTAGACAAATAGAACAATGACGAAGTACTCACTGAGTGTAAGCTTAGGTAGACAAATAGAACAATGACGAAGTACTCACTGAGTGTAAGCTTAAGTAGACAAATAGAACAATGACGAAGTACTCACTGAGTGTAAGCTTAGGTAGACAAATAGAACAATGACGAAGTACTCACTGAGTGTAAGCTTAGGTAGACAAATAGAACAATGACGAAGTACTCACTGAGTGTAAGCTTAGGTAGACAAATAGAACAATGACGAAGTACTCACTGAGTGTAAGCTTAGGTAGACAAATAGAACAATGACGAAGTACTCACTGAGTGTAAGCTTAGGTAGACAAATAGAACAATGACGAAGTACTCACTGAGTGTAAGCTTAGGTAGACAAATAGAACAATGACGAAGGACTCAATGAGTGTAAGCTTAGGTAGACAAATAGAACAATGACGAAGTACTCACTGAGTGTAAGCTTAAGTAGACAAATAGAACAATGACGAAGTACTCACTGAGTGTAAGCTTAGGTAGACAAATAGAACAATGACGAAGGACTCACTGAGTGTAAGCTTAGGTAGACAAATAGAACAATGACGAAGTACTCACTGAGTGTAAGCTTAGGTAGACAAATAGAACAATGACGAAGTACTCACTGAGTGTAAGCTTAGGTAGACAAATAGAACAATGACGAAGTACTCACTGAGTGTAAGCTTAAGTAGACAAATAGAACAATGACGAAGGACTCACTGAGTGTAAGCTTAGGTAGACAAATAGAACAATGACGAAGTACTCACTGAGTGTAAGCTTAGGTAGACAAATAGAACAATGACGAAGTACTCACTGAGTGTAAGCTTAGGTAGACAAATAGAACAATGACGAAGTACTCACTGAGTGTAAGCTTAGGTAGACAAATAGAACAATGACGAAGTACTCACTGAGTGTAAGCTTAAGTAGACAAATAGAACAATGACGAAGGACTCACTGAGTGTAAGCTTAGGTAGACAAATAGAACAATGACGAAGGACTCAATGAGTGTAAGCTTAGGTAGACAAATAGAACAATGACGAAGGACTCACTGAGTGTAAGCTTAAGTAGACAAATAGAACAATGACGAAGTACTCACTGAGTGTAAGCTTAGGTAGACAAATAGAACAATGACGAAGGACTCACTGAGTGTAAGCTTAGGTAGACAAATAGAACAATGACGAAGGACTCACTGAGTGTAAGCTTAGGTAGACAAATAGAACAATGACGAAGGACTCAATGAGTGTAAGCTTAGGTAGACAAATAGAACAATGACGAAGGACTCACTGACTGTAAGCTTAGGTAGACAAATAGAACAATGACGAAGGACTCAATGAGTGTAAGCTTAGGTAGACAAATAGAACAATGACGAAGTACTCACTGAGTGTAAGCTTAGGTAGACAAATAGAACAATGACGAAGTACTCACTGAGTGTAAGCTTAGGTAGACAAATAGAACAATGACGAAGTACTCACTGAGTGTAAGCTTAAGTAGACAAATAGAACAATGACGAAGTACTCACTGAGTGTAAGCTTAGGTAGACAAATAGAACAATGACGAAGTACTCACTGAGTGTAAGCTTAGGTAGACAAATAGAACAATGACGAAGTACTCACTGAGTGTAAGCTTAGGTAGACAAATAGAACAATGACGAAGTACTCACTGAGTGTAAGCTTAGGTAGACAAATAGAACAATGACGAAGTACTCACTGAGTGTAAGCTTAGGTAGACAAATAGAACAATGACGAAGGACTCACTGAGTGTAAGCTTAGGTAGACAAATAGAACAATGACGAAGGACTCAATGAGTGTAAGCTTAGGTAGACAAATAGAACAATGACGAAGTACTCACTGAGTGTAAGCTTAAGTAGACAAATAGAACAATGACGAAGTACTCACTGAGTGTAAGCTTAAGCAGATAAATAGAACAATGACGAAGTACTCACTGAGTGTAAGCTTAAGTAGACAAATAGAACAATGACGAAGTACTCACTGAGTGTAAGCTTAGGTAGACAAATAGAACAATGACGAAGGACTCACTGAGTGTAAGCTTAGGTAGACAAATAGAACAATGACGAAGTACTCACTGAGTGTAAGCTTAGGTAGACAAATAGAACAATGACGAAGGACTCACTGAGTGTAAGCTTAAGTAGACAAATAGAACAATGACGAAGTACTCACTGAGTGTAAGCTTAGGTAGACAAATAGAACAATGACGAAGTACTCACTGAGTGTAAGCTTAGGTAGACAAATAGAACAATGACGAAGTACTCACTGAGTGTAAGCTTAGGTAGACAAATAGAACAATGACGAAGTACTCACTGAGTGTAAGCTTAGGTAGACAAATAGAACAATGACGAAGTACTCACTGAGTGTAAGCTTAGGTAGACAAATAGAACAATGACGAAGTACTCACTGAGTGTAAGCTTAGGTAGACAAATAGAACAATGACGAAGTACTCACTGAGTGTAAGCTTAGGTAGACAAATAGAACAATGACGAAGTACTCACTGAGTGTAAGCTTAGGTAGACAAATAGAACAATGACGAAGGACTCACTGAGTGTAAGCTTAGGTAGACAAATAGAACAATGACGAAGTACTCACTGAGTGTAAGCTTAGGTAGACAAATAGAACAATGACGAAGTACTCACTGAGTGTAAGCTTAGGTAGACAAATAGAACAATGACGAAGGACTCACTGAGTGTAAGCTTAGGTAGACAAATAGAACAATGACGAAGTACTCACTGAGTGTAAGCTTAGGTAGACAAATAGAACAATGACGAAGGACTCACTGAGTGTAAGCTTAGGTAGACAAATAGAACAATGACGAAGTACTCACTGAGTGTAAGCTTAGGTAGACAAATAGAACAATGACGAAGTACTCACTGAGTGTAAGCTTAGGTAGACAAATAGAACAATGACGAAGTACTCACTGAGTGTAAGCTTAGGTAGACAAATAGAACAATGACGAAGTACTCACTGAGTGTAAGCTTAGGTAGACAAATAGAACAATGACGAAGGACTCACTGAGTGTAAGCTTAGGTAGACAAATAGAACAATGACGAAGTACTCACTGAGTGTAAGCTTAGGTAGACAAATAGAACAATGACGAAGGACTCACTGAGTGTAAGCTTAGGTAGACAAATAGAACAATGACGAAGTACTCACTGAGTGTAAGCTTAGGTAGACAAATAGAACAATGACGAAGTACTCACTGAGTGTAAGCTTAGGTAGACAAATAGAACAATGACGAAGTACTCACTGAGTGTAAGCTTAGGTAGACAAATAGAACAATGACGAAGTACTCACTGAGTGTAAGCTTAGGTAGACAAATAGAACAATGACGAAGTACTCACTGAGTGTAAGCTTAGGTAGACAAATAGAACAATGACGAAGTACTCACTGAGTGTAAGCTTAGGTAGACAAATAGAACAATGACGAAGTACTCACTGAGTGTAAGCTTAGGTAGACAAATAGAACAATGACGAAGTACTCACTGAGTGTAAGCTTAGGTAGACAAATAGAACAATGACGAAGTACTCACTGAGTGTAAGCTTAGGTAGACAAATAGAACAATGACGAAGTACTCACTGAGTGTAAGCTTAGGTAGACAAATAGAACAATGACGAAGTACTCACTGAGTGTAAGCTTAGGTAGACAAATAGAACAATGACGAAGTACTCACTGAGTGTAAGCTTAGGTAGACAAATAGAACAATGACGAAGTACTCACTGAGTGTAAGCTTAGTAGACAAATAGAACAATGACGAAGTACTCACTGAGTGTAAGCTTAGGTAGACAAATAGAACAATGACGAAGTACTCACTGAGTGTAAGCTTAGGTAGACAAATAGAACAATGACGAAGTACTCACTGAGTGTAAGCTTAGGTAGACAAATAGAACAATGACGAAGTACTCACTGAGTGTAAGCTTAGGTAGACAAATAGAACAATGACGAAGTACTCACTGAGTGTAAGCTTAGGTAGACAAATAGAACAATGACGAAGTACTCACTGAGTGTAAGCTTAGGTAGACAAATAGAACAATGACGAAGGACTCACTGAGTGTAAGCTTAGGTAGACAAATAGAACAATGACGAAGTACTCACTGAGTGTAAGCTTAGGTAGACAAATAGAACAATGACGAAGTACTCACTGAGTGTAAGCTTAGGTAGACAAATAGAACAATGACGAAGTACTCACTGAGTGTAAGCTTAGGTAGACAAATAGAACAATGACGAAGTACTCACTGAGTGTAAGCTTAGGTAGACAAATAGAACAATGACGAAGTACTCACTGAGTGTAAGCTTAGGTAGACAAATAGAACAATGACGAAGTACTCACTGAGTGTAAGCTTAGGTAGACAAATAGAACAATGACGAAGTACTCACTGAGTGTAAGCTTAGGTAGACAAATAGAACAATGACGAAGTACTCACTGAGTGTAAGCTTAGGTAGACAAATAGAACAATGACGAAGGACTCACTGAGTGTAAGCTTAGGTAGACAAATAGAACAATGACGAAGTACTCACTGAGTGTAAGCTTAGGTAGACAAATAGAACAATGACGAAGTACTCACTGAGTGTAAGCTTAGGTAGACAAATAGAACAATGACGAAGTACTCACTGAGTGTAAGCTTAGGTAGACAAATAGAACAATGACGAAGTACTCACTGAGTGTAAGCTTAGGTAGACAAATAGAACAATGACGAAGGACTCACTGAGTGTAAGCTTAGGTAGACAAATAGAACAATGACGAAGTACTCACTGAGTGTAAGCTTAGGTAGACAAATAGAACAATGACGAAGTACTCACTGAGTGTAAGCTTAGGTAGACAAATAGAACAATGACGAAGTACTCACTGAGTGTAAGCTTAGGTAGACAAATAGAACAATGACGAAGTACTCACTGAGTGTAAGCTTAGGTAGACAAATAGAACAATGACGAAGTACTCACTGAGTGTAAGCTTAAGTAGACAAATAGAACAATGACGAAGGACTCACTGAGTGTAAGCTTAAGTAGACAAATAGAACAATGACGAAGTACTCACTGAGTGTAAGCTTAGGTAGACAAATAGAACAATGACGAAGGACTCAATGAGTGTAAGCTTAAGTAGACAAATAGAACAATGACGAAGTACTCACTGAGTGTAAGCTTAGGTAGACAAATAGAACAATGACGAAGTACTCACTGAGTGTAAGCTTAGGTAGACAAATAGAACAATGACGAAGTACTCACTGAGTGTAAGCTTAGGTAGACAAATAGAACAATGACGAAGTACTCACTGAGTGTAAGCTTAGGTAGACAAATAGAACAATGACGAAGGACTCACTGAGTGTAAGCTTAAGTAGACAAATAGAACAATGACGAAGTACTCACTGAGTGTAAGCTTAGGTAGACAAATAGAACAATGACGAAGGACTCACTGAGTGTAAGCTTAAGTAGACAAATAGAACAATGACGAAGTACTCACTGAGTGTAAGCTTAGGTAGACAAATAGAACAATGACGAAGTACTCACTGAGTGTAAGCTTAGGTAGACAAATAGAACAATGACGAAGTACTCACTGAGTGTAAGCTTAGGTAGACAAATAGAACAATGACGAAGGACTCACTGAGTGTAAGCTTAGGTAGACAAATAGAACAATGACGAAGTACTCACTGAGTGTAAGCTTAGGTAGACAAATAGAACAATGACGAAGTACTCACTGAGTGTAAGCTTAAGTAGACAAATAGAACAATGACGAAGTACTCACTGAGTGTAAGCTTAGGTAGACAAATAGAACAATGACGAAGGACTCACTGAGTGTAAGCTTAGGTAGACAAATAGAACAATGACGAAGTACTCACTGAGTGTAAGCTTAGTAGACAAATAGAACAATGACGAAGTACTCACTGAGTGTAAGCTTAAGTAGACAAATAGAACAATGACGAAGTACTCACTGAGTGTAAGCTTAGGTAGACAAATAGAACAATGACGAAGTACTCACTGAGTGTAAGCTTAGGTAGACAAATAGAACAATGACGAAGTACTCACTGAGTGTAAGCTTAGGTAGACAAATAGAACAATGACGAAGTACTCACTGAGTGTAAGCTTAGGTAGACAAATAGAACAATGACGAAGTACTCACTGAGTGTAAGCTTAGGTAGACAAATAGAACAATGACGAAGTACTCACTGAGTGTAAGCTTAAGTAGACAAATAGAACAATGACGAAGTACTCACTGAGTGTAAGCTTAAGTAGACAAATAGAACAATGACGAAGTACTCACTGAGTGTAAGCTTAGGTAGACAAATAGAACAATGACGAAGTACTCACTGAGTGTAAGCTTAGGTAGACAAATAGAACAATGACGAAGTACTCACTGAGTGTAAGCTTAGGTAGACAAATAGAACAATGACGAAGTACTCACTGAGTGTAAGCTTAAGTAGACAAATAGAACAATGACGAAGTACTCACTGAGTGTAAGCTTAGGTAGACAAATAGAACAATGACGAAGTACTCACTGAGTGTAAGCTTAGGTAGACAAATAGAACAATGACGAAGTACTCACTGAGTGTAAGCTTAGGTAGACAAATAGAACAATGACGAAGTACTCACTGAGTGTAAGCTTAGGTAGACAAATAGAACAATGACGAAGTACTCACTGAGTGTAAGCTTAGGTAGACAAATAGAACAATGACGAAGTACTCACTGAGTGTAAGCTTAGGTAGACAAATAGAACAATGACGAAGTACTCACTGAGTGTAAGCTTAAGTAGACAAATAGAACAATGACGAAGTACTCACTGAGTGTAAGCTTAAGTAGACAAATAGAACAATGGCGAAGTACTCACTGAGTGTAAGCTTAAGTAGACAAATAGAACAATGACGAAGTACTCACTGAGTGTAAGCTTAGGTAGACAAATAGAACAATGACGAAGTACTCACTGAGTGTAAGCTTAGGTAGACAAATAGAACAATGACGAAGTACTCACTGAGTGTAAGCTTAGGTAGACAAATAGAACAATGACGAAGTACTCAATGAGTGTAAGCTTAGGTAGACAAATAGAACAATGACGAAGTACTCACTGAGTGTAAGCTTAGGTAGACAAATAGAACAATGACGAAGTACTCACTGAGTGTAAGCTTAGGTAGACAAATAGAACAATGGCGAAGTACTCACTGAGTGTAAGCTTAAGTAGACAAATAGAACAATGACGAAGTACTCACTGAGTGTAAGCTTAGGTAGACAAATAGAACAATGACGAAGTACTCACTGAGTGTAAGCTTAGGTAGACAAATAGAACAATGGCGAAGTACTCACTGAGTGTAAGCTTAAGTAGACAAATAGAACAATGACGAAGTACTCACTGAGTGTAAGCTTAGGTAGACAAATAGAACAATGACGAAGTACTCACTGAGTGTAAGCTTAAGCAGACGAATAGAACAATGACGTAGGTACCACGGGTGGACATAGATGAAAACTGGTCGTGTCCTAATAAATGCACTCAACTCAGTGTTTAATCCATTTAATACTTTCAATTAATTCAAACCAGTCGTATTTCTATACGACTGACCTATATCCTGATTCCCTTGCAAACCCTAATTTCTCCAGACTAAACATTGTGACGTTGAATCAGTCTTATACAGAGGTTATGGAAACATGCACTTCTCCAGACTGTTCTAAACATTGTGACGTTGAATCGTCTTATACAGAGGTTATGGAAACATGCGATACACAGGTCTATGCCCATTTTTTTCTCTCCAATGATTTAACTAGGATTCTAAACCCATCCCCATCAGACCAGTGAGGAAGAAGAACCTGATTTAACCTTGCTGGGAACCAATCAATTTCACATTAATCGGGGATCTTCCATTCGTGCGAGGACCCACAGCATCAGATAAGAGACGTGGGCCCAACACACAAAAATGCCTCGTTAAACAGAGATTACCCTTAGAACTGGACTCGGTGAGGGTACGGCGATCTGAGAGACGACACGACGGCACATCTACTGGCACCACACCATTGGTGAATCACCTACACTAGCAAAACGGCACATCTACTGGCACCACACCATTGGTGAATCGTCTACACTAGCACAACGGCACATCTACTGGCACCACACCATTGGTGAATCACCTACACTAGCACAACGGCACATCTACTGGCACCACATCATTGGTGAATCACATACACTAGCACAACGGCACATCTACTGGCAGCACACCATTGGTGAATCACCTACACTAGCACAACGGCACATCTACTGGCACCACACCATTGGTGAATCACCTACACTAGCACAACGGCACATCTACTCGCACCACACCATTGGTGAATCGTCTCCACTATCTATGTGCATTACACGCACAATTTCTTATATAGCACCGCCCATAGCGAAACACAAGGCCCCTCTCCAGAACATTTCAATCAAGTGTGAGCGTTTTATTTTATCCCATGCTATTCTATCTGCTTGTGATACAGATGTTATTGGTAGGGTAAAGACGTTTGTGATGCAGATGGTATTGGTAGGGTAAAGACGTCTGTGATACAGATGGTATTGGTAGGGTAAAGACGTCTGTGATACAGATGGTATTGGTAGGGTAAAGACGTCTGTGATACAGATGGTATTGGTAGGGTAAAGACGTATGTGATACAGATGGTATTGGTAGGGTAAAGACGTCTGTGTGATACAGATGGTATTGGTAGGGTAAAGACGTTTGTGATACAGATGGTATTGGTAGGGTAAAGACGTCTGTGATACAGATGGTATTGGTAGGGTAAAGACGTCTGTGATACAGATGGTATTGGTAGGGTAAAGACGTCTGTGATACAGATGGTATTGGTAGGGTAAAGACGTCTGTGATACAGATGGTATTGGTAGGGTAAAGACGTCTGTGATACAGATGGTATTGGTAGGGTAAAGACGTCTGTGATACAGATGGTATTGGTAGGGTAAAGACGTATGTGATACAGATGGTATTGGTAGGGTAAAGACGTATGTGATACAGATGGTATTGGTAGGGTAAAGACGTCGTTTGTGATACAGATGGTATTGGTAGGGTAAAGACGTCTGTGATACAGATGGTATTGGTAGGGTAAAGACGTCTGTGATACAGATGGTATTGGTAGGGTAAAGACGTATGTGATACAGATGGTATTGGTAGGGTAAAGACGTCTGTGATACAGATGGTATTGGTAGGGTAAAGACGTCTGTGATACAGATGGTATTGGTAGGGTAAAGACGTCTGTGATACAGATGGTATTGGTAGGGTAAAGACGTCTGTGATACAGATGGTATTGGTAGGGTAAAGACGTATGTGATACAGATGGTATTGGTAGGGTAAAGACGTATGTGATACAGATGGTATTGGTAGGGTAAAGACGTCTGTTTGTGATACAGATGGTATTGGTAGGGTAAAGACGTCTGTGATACAGATGGTATTGGTAGGGTAAAGACGTCTGTGATACAGATGGTATTGGTAGGGTAAAGACGTCTGTTTGTGATACAGATGGTATTGGTAGGGTAAAGACGTCTGTGATACAGATGGTATTGGTAGGGTAAAGACGTCTGTGATACAGATGGTATTGGTAGGGTAAAGACGTCTGTTTGTGATACAGATGGTATTGGTAGGGTAAAGACGTTTGTGATACAGATGGTATTGGTAGGGGTAAAGACGTCTGTTTGTGATACAGATGGTATTGGTAGGGTAAAGACGTTTGTGATACAGATGGTATTGGTAGGGTAAAGACGTCTGTGATACAGATGGTATTGGTAGGGTAAAGACGTCTGTGATACAGATGGTATTGGTAGGGTAAAGACGTATGTGATACAGATGGTATCGGTAGGGTAAAGACGTATGTGATACAGATGGTATTGGTAGGGTAAAGACGTATGTGATACAGATGGTATCGGTAGGGTAAAGACGTCTGTGATACAGATGGTATCGGTAGGGTAAAGACGTTTGTGTTACAGATGGTATTGGTAGGGTAAAGACGTCTGTAACACAAAACGTCTTGTTCAAATAAAGACCTCTGTTTGTAGCACAGAGGGTCTCGGTGGTTTAAAGATCTCTGTGATACAGATGACATTGGTCGTGTGCGCAGCGGAGTGTGGAGTTGTGTGTCGGTGTTTTAATAAACGAAAGTGGGTTGGCAATTTTTAGGGTGTCTGGAATTAACTTAATTATAACAAAACTCACACAGCAAATCAAAAACGATAGCCATTTTTTTAAAGTTTAAGCTAAAAAACAGTTAATCATATAAAAAAACTGGGACTGCGGAAATTAACGATTAATTAATCGATTAATCGTTAACAATTTTAATCAATTTAAATTGATTGAATCAATTAAAATTTAAGAAAACATTTCTAATATTTATTTTTTTCAATTTATTAATAATGTTGTTTTTTTTTATACTTAACTTACATACTTTTCCCTCTTATTATTATTATTTATTTATACGTGTTTACGTAAACAAAAAGGTTTTTCTTCCTTCTTTCTTGGATAGCAGAACGAATTTGCTGTGTTACGTCACAAAATTTGAGAGCTATGGAATTACCACGACTTAACCGATTTCGCGATGAATCGTAACTTAACGAGATGTATATATGCGTTATCAAAATATAATTCTTCTAAATTAATCGATTAAATGTTTTCCCGATTAATCGATCAAAACAAATTTAATCAGCACAAGACCTAAAAAAAATTAACCGTTTTTTATTAACACGAATGCGACTAATACTAAAAATATATCAAATCAAATGTCTTGTATAGAACATTTGAACGTAGGTTTTTAAACTATAAAAATAGTTGCACCTAGTCAGATGGTTTGAAACACACCAACAACGCAGTGTTCACCACACTCATGGTGACAATAAATTCTATTACAGACTCATAGCCTCACGACATTTGACAAAACGAATTGTCTTCGGGACGTCGAATTCTGTGGCGGGGACTTGAAATTGACTTGGATTTCAATGGGGAATTTAGCGTTGCGAGGGTTCTCAACTTATTGTCCAATAATTAAATGACCAATGGCCGTTTTCATTAACATTGGTCACGTATTTTATACAAGTACTTTTGGGAAGTACTTATATATTGGTTTGTAACTTAAATTTTAAGATGGCATTAAAAAATATTTAAAATATTATTTACGTCATCTACTCTTTGATTACTGCATCTATGTTTAAAGCAAAAATAAAATATACAACAGTGGGTGGCAGTGGTAAACATTACATCTGTCCCCCCCCCCGACCCCACAGAGTGTGGTAAACATTACATCTGTCCCCCCCGACCCCACAGCGTGTGGTAAACATTACATCTGTCCCCCCCCCCACAGTGGGTGGTAAACATTACATCTGTCCCCCCCCGACCCCACAGTGGGTGGTAAACATTACCTATCTGCATTCCCTTGGTGGTAATACCAGTCTAAGAGATGACCAACATTCCAATAAACACGGGACTATTTGCTCTGACAAGAAATGTGTTCATGTATCTCTAAAGAGGGCTGAGATTTTCTACGCAGTTCCTTCTGAAAGTTCCCGGAGTGGATGGTCACAGGATATCTTCTGAATCGGCGGAACCAAAATAATAATAATAATAAATAAATAATAATAAATTGATAATTTATATAGAGCTGTATCCCAGTAAGGAACTGTGCTCACGGCGCTTTACATGACGGTATTACCATACATATAAGTAATAAATTAGCATTCATACCATAACAACCACATTAATTACAGTACACAACACATAAAAAGCAACGTTAATCATTAAAAGAATTGTTGTTTCATTAATTTGTAAAATAAATTTTGAAAAGATGTGTCTTAAGTGCAGTCTTGAAGGACTTGGTTGTTTGATACTACGGATGTGTAATGGTAGAGAATTCCATTGTTTGGCTGCACAAAAAGAGAACGACCTTTCGCCAAATGTTTTTGTGCGTGTCCCTGCAGAAGAGCGTAGCTGACCAGTGGGTGAGTAGACCGACAAAAGTTCAGTAAGATAGGAAGGGCATGAGTCGGAAAAGAAGTTGTGACAGAGAACGGCCAGTTTGTAATCAATTCGGGCTTGTATAGGTAGCCAATGAAGTGAGTAAAGTAGCGGAGTAACATGATCATGTTTTGTTTTGTTGTTTTTTTGCCTTAAGAACTAGCCTGGCAACTGAATTTTGAACTTTCTGTAGTTTTTCAATGCATTTTTTAGGCGCACCTGACAGAGGAGAATTGAAATAATCAATACGAGCTAGAACAAGAGCACAGACAAGAGGTGTTTTTTTTGCACTAATTGTTAGGTATTGGTAGATTGAGCTTATCTCACAGATCAGTGGAAAAGTCTTCCAGAATATTTGAAAGAATGGGAAACAAATAAAAATTTAAGAGAATCTGTAAGACATTTTGTTTTTAGAGTATTTAAACATCGAAGTGCAACGAGTGTGTTAGTCTGGCATGGATAGAATTAGTGCTATAGAAGAAATCATTCATTAATTAATAGGGCTGTAGTAAGTAGTAACTATGGAACTCATCAGATTCAGAACAACACCAACCCCCCCCCCATAACATACGCACTTCTTTTCGGCAGAGAACGTCAATATATAATGATAACAACAAGGAAATCTCGTCTTAATTACACAAAGAAAACCTCATTCAACAAGCATTATGATGCCCTAGAGACACGATCGTGACATTACGTCCTAAAGTATCAGAGCTGGAGGGGGGGGGGTCAGTGGATGGGGTTTTCATGTTTTAATGAACGTGCCATGTGCCACGTGTGTACATCGTACAAAAACATATGCAGGAGATGGTGGAGGGGTGTCAGCGGTTGGGTGTCAGTGTGTCATAAGTTGGGTGTCAGTGTGTCATAAGTTGGGTGTCAGTGTGTCATAAGTTGGGTGTCAGTGTGTCAGTGGTTGGGTGTCAGTGTTTAGGAGTCAGTGGTTGGGTGTCAGTGGTTGGGTGTCAGTGGTTGGGTGTCAGTGGTTGGGTGTCAGTGGTTGGGTGTAAGTGTTTAGGTGTCAGTGGTTGGGGATTCAGCGGTTAGGTTCAGTGGTTGGGTGTCAGTGGTTAGGTTCAGTGGTTGGGTGTCAGTGTGTCATAAGTTGGGTGTCAGTGGTTGGGTGTCAGTGTTTAGATGTCAGTGGTTAGGTGTCAGTGGTTGGGTGTCAGTGTGTCAGTGGTTGGGTGTCAGTCGTTAGGTTCAGTGGTTGGGTGTCCGTGGTTGGGATGGTCATTATTTAATGAACGTGCCACAAGCCCGGTGGGGGCAAGCTATAGAAACATGCAAGAGGTGAGAAGAGAAACGAATGCCCCCTAATGCAACCACACAAACACGAAGGGGGTGACTGGAGTGGAAGTGAAGCGAGACTGCCATCAACATGTACATGAAACCAATCTTTCCCCCGATAGGGACCCGTCTTAACACTGGATGTAGGTCTCAGGGGAGATTACTGCATCGCCTGCAAGGGGAGACGTTTCAATAATTTATTTGCTTTCCCAGTAGTGTGATCTGAATTTGTATCAGCCCTTGTATGTTTTTGTATCAACTCTTGTACGATTTTGCCATCGAGGTTTTTCTCTTATTCGGGAAAGCATTTTGATTTGTTGGTCTGAAAACGGTGTAAACAATATAAACGTGGGTAATTAATCCAGGCTATTGATGGTATCACAAAGTTTTTGTGACAACCATATTTGTTGTATGCTTTATCTGGCATGACTTGTGAGTCTGGCTTACAGTCAAAATGTCAGACTGGATATTTATGAGGCTTTCGAAATATCATAGGTCTGACCAAGTGATTCAAATCAAAATCTGGCTGACTCAAAATTAATCAAATCTAACAAATATCATCAGTTAGGTGACAGTTGTCAAAAGAATCAATAGTTTAGGTGCCACATTAATGTCATCAGTCTGGTGACAGTTGTCAAAAGAATCAATAGTTTAGGTGCCACATTAATGTCATCAGCCTGGTGACAGTTGTCAAAAGAGGCAATAGTTTAGGTGCCACATTAATGTCATCAGTCTGGTGACAGTTGTCAAAAGAATCAATAGTTTAGGTGCCACATTAATGTCATCAGTCTGGTGACAGTTGTCAAAAGAATCAATAGTTTAGGTGCCACATTAATGTCATCAGTCTGGTGACAGTTGTCAAAAGAATCAATAGTTTAGGTGCCACATTAATGTCATCAGTCTGGTGACAGTTGTCAAACGAATCAATAGTTTAGGTGCCACATTAATGTCATCAGTCTGGTGACAGTTGTCAAAAGAATCAATAGTTTAGGTGCCACATTAATGTCATCAGTCTGGTCACAGTTGTCAAAAGAATCAATATTTTAGGTGCCACATTAATGTCATCAGTCTGGTGACAGTTGTCAAAAGAATCAATATTTTAGGTATAACCATTAAAATTACAAACTAATTATTGGCTCCCAGCACTATTGTATAATAGTTGAAAAAGAATTTTAGTTAATTTTTCTTGTTCCTCAAGATAGGATATGGTTGTTGAATATTACAGTGGAGTAATTTTTAAGTGGATATTGAACATAGAGATAAACATAGTGCTTGAAGGGTTAAAGATTTTAAGACTGGCAAATCATAAAAACTAAAAGTCAATTTCTTAACTAAATTCTAGAATTATTATAGAATTTAAGCTCGAACCAAAAATGATAAAGCTGAAAATAAACACAGGGCTATTTGCTCAAGTGCTCTGACAAGAAATGTGTTTAATCACAGGGCTACTTGCTCAAGAGCTCTGACAAAAAATGTGTTTAAACACTGGGCTATTTGCTCAAATGCTCTGACAAGAAAATGTGTTTAAACACTGGGCTACTTGTTCTCTGATCCCTTGGCCAATCATGGCTGATTGAATAATGAATGAAACTATTTAAAGACAAACAGGAAACACAGTCACAGTTGATACATTATTCATGCTGTGGGAGACAGAACCCAGTGGCCACACGTTCTACTGAGTGACTCTAATTGCCCTGACTTGCAAGCCAAGGACAGAGATTTCAACTGAATACATTTTATAAACATTGTACATGCCAAGTAAGGGGACTTATATGTGAATTTGGGGGTGATGGCACTGCCAAGTAAGGCAACTTATATGTGAATATCTGGGGGTGGAATGTGCACATTGTACATGCCAAGTAAGGGCACTTATATGTGAATATCTGGGGTTGGAATGTGCACATTGTACATGCCAAGTAAGGCAACTTATATGTGAATATCTGGGGGTGGAATGTGCACATTGTACATGCCAAGTAAGGCAACTTATATGTGAATATCTGGGGGTGGAATGTGCACATTGTACATGCCAAGTAGGCACTTATATGTGAATATCTGGGGGTGGAATGTGCACATTGTGCATGCCAAGTAAGGCAACTTATATGTGAATATCTGGGGGTGGAATGTGCACATTGTACATGCCAAGTAAGAGGACTTATATGTGAATATCTGGGGTTGGAATGTGCACATTGTACATGCCAAGTAAGGCAACTTATATGTGAATATCTGGGGGTGGAATGTGCACATTGTACATGCCAAGTAGAGGCAACTGACTTATATGCTGATATATATCTGGGGGTGGAATGTGCACATTGTACATGCCAAGTAGAGGCAACTAATATTTGAATATCTGGGGGTGGAATGTGCACATTGTACATGCCAAGTAAGGCAACTTATATGTGCACATTGACTGTGCATGGCACATAGTGGTGGAAAAAGTGATTTGCAATTGTTGAGGGGAGTAGAAAAAAACCCAGTGAAAAATCTCACTGAAAGATAAGGAGCAAACTTGTACTCAAAAATTTCAAAAGTTCTATCTCTATTAACTCTAGCTCCCATGATTAACCAATACACAGTAGAGCAAGCCACAAAGACATCAATTTTCATTAAGGATTGTGATTAGGAGAATTTAATTTAAATCTAAACACTGGTGGGTTTGTTTAGATTGTGTTTTATTTTGTTGAAAACAAAAATTGCATTTTGAGTCAACTAAAGACCAAAACATTAGGATTAATTGTTTGTCTATTGATCCAGAGTCATAACACCACTTTAAATCTGGACATTACCTTAAAATTAGGTGTCCTGGACAAATAACTTTGAATTCTTACAATGAACAACCTAATCTATTATTCTGCTAGCCAGACACACATCCATTATCTACATAAACGTATGCCTGTCATTGTGATTGAAACAGGCAGACTGGATTTTCACTCAAAAATATACAGATCTTGAAATGTGTATAATGTTTTAGCTTAGAAATGGGAATGTACTTGTTAATATTTACTACTTGAAAGAGTGCTTTCCCTTTAACCTGACTAGCAACAATTAAAACAAATGAAGATAAAACAAAATTTAAGAGACATAAGAAAAAGTGTGGGGAATGTGTGTGTGTGTGTGTGTGAGTGTGTGCGTGTGAGTGTGTGCGTGTGGGGGGTGGAGGTGAGGGTAAAAATTTGTAAATAAAACAATATATTGCTGTTACAGCTAAGTTAAAATAGCCCAATCAGATGTCTCTACATTGTACACATTTATCTTGCTTGATCATGCAAGAATACAAGTTCCTACATTATTAAAGACTATTCTTATATTAAAAAATGATGCCTTACAAATTAGGTATTCTATACAAAGAAATAGAACGGAAACATAGTTTTAACTTTATAAGACTTTTTTTTATAAAATTTTACTTTAATGGAACATTCCCATATTTTCTTGTTACTGGCAATGCTGTGGAATATGTTTGATATTTACAGAAACAAAGGACCTTTAAAATGGTGTTTATATTATATTACAAGCTTTTAAAAGCCATGAAAATTTATTTTTTTCACAAGAATTCATTTTTATTTATAGCTATAAAAGAAAATTGTTTAAAATATTCACAAGCAATACTCTGTTTGCAAAAGACAACAATAAACCAAATTTCTCTATGTTAAATTAGTTGTCATGACAACTCAATAACTTTTTGGTTTATCCAATGATTTGACAAAATCATTTAACTTGATAATCTATCCAATATTTTCACATGGTAATTTTTTCAATAAGTTTACATTCAGAGGAGCCAAAAGATCAAAGAATTGGTTGTAGTCTGTTAAGAAGAGAAGACGAACTTACTAAGTTATCTCAATAGTAAAGTAAATATGTGTAAAACTAATAAATAATTCCAATCATGAGTCAAACTTACCAGGATCATAGAAGATGTTGTAGAGCTCTTTAAGTGCACACTCAGCAGCTTTAGCTCTTGCTATTTTCTTACTCCTGCCTTGACCCTCAAACTTGCGGCCTTGAACCTCACAAAACATGACGTACTCTCTATTTTGGGGCGTACCAGCTTCAGCATCCGTCTGGTAGGTAACAGCTCTTTTTCTATTCAAAGAAATAGGCCACAAAAAAAAGAAGCATTATTTTACTATTCAACTGTTTATTTAGCAAACAAATTATGGTACAGTTTACTTTCAAAAACAAATTTGAGATTTATTTTTTTTATTATTAAAAATAAAATATTTTAAATTGACTAATTCTGTCAAACAGTGAATTTTATCAATTATTTAAAGAGCAGCAAAATTTCCATTCCACAAAATGAAATCCATAGTCCTAAATGGAACAATGTTGTAGGTTTTAACTTAACCCATTCAATACGACCCAATTTTTTTAAAGGTATGCAGTAAAATTTTAGGTTAAAAAATCCATTCCACCTGATGATTTTAAACTTAAAAACTCTGCTTTGCTATTTATCAAAACTATATCACGCTGCATATCAAAATTTAGGTAATTGAAAAAGGAATATGTTTCTACTATTAAAACGTGAGAAAAAATTACCCAAATTAAACCTTTAGGGATATTATTGCATGTTTATGTTAAAAAAAAAGTAACACATTTTTTTTCTCTCCATTACTCACCAGCTCATAAATCAGGTAAAAATAGTCCAATCAAGTTCATATTTATAGCAAATGAGTCTTATTATATATCTAAAACAACTGGAACGTTTCATTGCAGTAGCTCCAGAAATTATAAAGTTATTAATTTTTTCCCATGACACGTTTCAATTTTTTACAAAATTCAACAATAAAATAATTATACTCCAATATTTACACATATTTCCAAAATAGTAAATTTTCTTAATCACAGTCGACACTGAGTTTTCAAATTTATCGTCATTTGTAATTGATTTGTCCATTCAAATCAATTTATTTGCTTGATCATCAGTTATAGATCGAAAAATTAATAGATTAGTACTAGGATTAGTACTCAATGAAGACATTTCGTTCAGCTGTTTTTTGTTTACAAAATTTTTTAACTGAAAAAACAAGCACAAAATACACTAAACATGGTCTAATCCTTTCAAAATTGTTTACAACGGATGTTGAAACTCTTCTGAGTAGAAGTTTTATAAGCTATTAATAAAATAGTTGAATGGAAAAGTCAGATTACTAATAAAATGAAACAAACCATCGGTGACGCAGAGAGTTGCTAAACGTACATGGCTGGAATCGTGGCCACACTGCGGCGAAACGTATTAAATGGGTTAAGCACTGAAGTAAGTCCTGTAAATTGTTTAAACTATCCATGCACAGAGGCCCTCATACAGTTTTCTAATAACCCTGTAAACTTACTCTTTTTCATTCAGCATCATGCACGGATGTCTTGAGCTGACAATCTTATCTGGCTTGTTCTGTTCTTCAACATTGCTAGATGGAGACATGCATTCACTTTCCACTTCAACCTGAAAAAATAACACAGACATAAATAAGTTTTAACATACTAACACTATAGTATAATATATTGATATATAGTATCATATAGTATAATCAAACCAAAACTACTTTGTAACAAGTTTTATTAATTCAAATGATGTTCAAAAAAATGTAACTATTGTCAGAGAACTATATATATCATACTAAAAATAATAATAATAAATTGATTATTTATATAGCGCTGTATCCCAGTAAGGAACTGGGCTCACAGCGCTTTACATGAAAGAAATAACATACCTATAAGTATTAAATTAATTTTCATATCATAACAAACACAAAAATTAAAGTACATTATACATAAGCTACGTTAATCATTTACAAGAAATGTTGTTTCATTAATTTTGAAAATAAATTTTGAAAAGATGTGTCTTAAGTGCAGTCTTGAAGGACTTGGTTGTTTGAATACTACGTATGTGTAATGGTAGAGAATTCCATTGTTTGGCTGCACAAAAAGAGAACGACCTTTCACCAAATGTTTTGGTGCGTGTCGTAGGAACAGAGAGAACGCGTGTGTCTGCTGAAGATCCTCATTTTTGGGATGAAATTCATGAAATTCTTTTAACCAATTCAACTAAGGATTTTATCACAACGAAAGAAGAAATGAACTAGACTATGAGATAGTGAAGCAGTAGGTCAATAATGTTTCCTCTCAGATGTGTAAACCACTCATTTATAATAAATGAACATAAAAAATTGAACTTCAAATTAGATAGATTTAGAGTAAATTATATTTTTTAAATTTGTTTTAACATTGAAGAGTTCAACATAGAAATTGTCAATACAAAAGGGAACGAATGCTGGATGTTCTATTTTGAAGCCACACAGTTAAATGAGAGCAGAAATGCTGTGAAATATAATAAATGTAAAAATAGAATTCTTACTGACCAAATCAGCTGATTCTTGTTGGCTGCCGCATTCTTTGTGGCTCGAAGGCTTATCTGGTTGACGTTGCAACTGTTGGAAGCACACATACAATAATGAATTTAAAATACAAAAATTCTAAAGATATAAAACAACAACTTACGTTAACAGAAAGAACTGCCCAAACTGATAAAAACTGCTATTTATTGACTTTGTCTTACTTTTGTAAAGCATTTAATAACATGTACTTGTTTCAAAATTCTGTATGAATAATTTGTTTTTTAAAAATTAGAACTCCTACCTTGAACACTTTTAAAAAATACATTAATATATACAAGTTACACTAGCAGGCTAAGAAATCAAACGCTTTTAAAATATTGAATTTAAAAAAAGTTTCAATACAATAAGATGAAGGTGATGTACCTGCTTCGGGTTTAGCATTGCAATATTTTCTAGGAAACCTGGGTCCACCAGCAGCTCTAGAAGTTGTTAGAAGATAGATGAAATAAAATGTGTTAAAATGTGGAAAAAAAAGAAATGCGTATGAGTAAAAGAAGTAAATCTAATTTATCAACAACACAATGAATAGTTTAGTTAAAAGGAGCACCAAGTATGCCAACAAACAAATCAGTTATTCAGCAACCTTCAGGTTACTACATGTACTTCCAATCTTGATCAAAATCTAAATCGAGGCCTTGAAATCATAACTCATTTGGTTTGCTTGAAGAATTTCAAAAGACATTTTTCTTAAAGCAGCACTAAGATAAACAAGACACTAAAAACTGTACACATACTAAATACTCATCTTACATGATGCACTGTGAAAACAACAGTAGACATGTACATGTATATTTTAAGGACATCCATATTGAAAAGCATCATTTTTCTGATTAAAGCATGAAACTTATTTGAGATCAGGTTTTAATACCCACCAAAGGCAGTTGCATGTCAGAGATCAGGTTTTAATACCCACCAAAGGCAGTTGCATCTCAAATCATTGATTTACTTATTCTTATGTCAACATTTAAAAACAATATCTTCAACATTTTTTTTTAAAATGTTGAAAATTTTTTTTAAATAAAATAAATATATAAATGTACGAGCATATTTATAAAGCAATGAATGTCATAAGTGTTTTTGTGTAAATCATTTGTGATATTTAAGTAAAAAGGTCATGACAAGTAAAGTACACATTGACATTACATTTTTTATTGTGCATTAAAAATACTTTTAAAAAACAAAGTTTAATGAACTTTCCAGTTACCTTAAATACTATAGTGAACTTTCTTAATAATTTTATTTTAATTCATTTATAAATGAATGGTATTAGCAGAATCAGAACAACTAAAAATGTTATAAGTTATAAATTTTAATCAATGGAATGCAATATAATAATGTGAATGATTGCAGAAACATGAGTAAATTTGTTAATAAGTAGTCTATGTTAGATGAAGGAAAAAAAGCAAATGTGACTGCCAAACCTGTTTTTTCATTGACCTTAATCCATCCTCAACATGAGGCTTGAAGGGGCTTTCAAGGACATGTCTATTTTGATGCAGTAATATTTATCAACCCGTGAGCAGTGATGGCTTCACACATTGGATGATTTAAAAATTTCATCATTTAATAATTATTTTAATGAGCTCAGTACAAAAATAAGGTTTCTTGAACTAGTCTGAGATTTTCAAATGTCACGACAAGTTCAAATTAATACATCAACGTAGATATGCCAGGCTACAGTTGAAGGATGGACAAGGGTACATGTTTCAACACAATGGATAACATAGCAGAACAGATGCTAATCATGTCATGTGTGATTAGACCATCATGCAATATGTAATTTGTTTGATTGGACTTCAAAAAAAGATACAGAGGAATACACTGGAAAGTATTTAGAGAAAGTTTATGATCTAGCAGAAAAATTGTAACTATCACTTTAGGTTTTTCCTTGGGTTTTTTTTAAAGAAAAATTATCAATAATTAATTATGCTAACACTTAGCCTTTCCAAGATTTCCTTGAATAAGTGTAAAATGAAAGTAAAATATAATTGAATGTTAGTTTCAAGTTTGTTTTAATACAAATTAATTTAAAGTTTCCCAAGTTCAGATTTCTCTTTAAATAAATACAAATAAAAGTTTTCAATTCAAATACATTTCCTCTCCATCTATGTTTAAAGCCTTAAACGCATTACATCTTGCAATAATGGCTTACATTTGTCATTATCTTCACATCTGATTAACTATTCCTGAGTTACCCTGTGGTTTCAGTCACAAGATGATAGATTTTTTCTCCTAAAATGCAGATTGCAGCTTGTATAGTCCTTGACCTGTTTCTTATGGCACTGCACTGTATAACCAGCACCAAGCCAGGATACATAAACTTAGGAACACCCAAAGCCTCTATTCAACCCATTAGCCATCTTAAATGCAGGAGAAAGATATTTCAATACCCCTGGTATTAGTATTAGTTTGAATTTTATTTTTTTTAGTATAACAAATAGTGAATACAATTTCTGGTTTCCTTTAAAGTGTTCAATCAAGCCGTTTTAAATACAATTTTAAAACACTTGGAATTTTAAATAGTGAATAGAATTTTGTGTGTTCTTTAAGAAATGCAAAGCCATGACTTAGCTAACTGGTTTTTTAAGAGCAGGCGTCCTATTTACTTGTATCAGCGAGAACTCTGATGCAATCTGCAGCTAGATAACGGGTTGTGAATAGGACGTAGTCTTACCAACTTTAGAGGCACTGAGGTTTAGAGCCCACACACAAGTTGGTGTGTATTATTCAGATATGCCAACAAGAAATGCAAAGTTATGTCGAGGATGGTGTGAATCCTCAAAACTTATGGCAGCTCCACCTAAGTAGTACATCCTTAGGGCAGCCTGTCATGATAAAATTGACTCTTCAAATATACACAATATCATCTTTCGACTTCTTCTGCGGAAAGATATTTCTATATTTGGACACCAAAACTTATGCTGAAAAAACATAACAACATTTTAGCATAAATCTTTGAATAGAAATGGGAGAATTCATTCTAAATAAAGAAATATTGTTGATTTTAAAATCATTCTTACACAAGCATCTGCAAATTCCTTTACTTAATCGCTTTATGCTAAATAACTAATAAATAAAAATAACTTTTAAAAAGATAAAGTTTTCATTTAAGATAAATTACTCTGGTTGTTGTCTCTAAATTTCTTTTCGAGTTCTTAAACCTGTTTTCATCAATCACAGTTTTCTTTTAATTTACCACAAAACTTTAACACAAAGGTTCTTAACCATTGGATGCACAAGGTAGTGCCCAGTGCTAATAGAAAAACCAGAAAAATTGGGTCTATTTGCTTTATTATTTGCTTTTGTAATTTAATTATTGGCCTTTGTAGGTATGTGTTTCAAAAAGGAGATAAGTTGAAAACATGAAAATTTGATATAAAAACATGATTCCGCACTGCTTTAAGAAACTCGGCCATATTTTAATTATAATATTTGAGTTACTTAAAAAATTTACATTCTTTTAAAAAATAGTGAACCTATTATAAATATGATTTATTGTGCATTTCAACTAGTGCAAGACCAATTTATCAACAATAATTTTTCAGTTTTCTGTAACCCATATCTAGCTAATTTTACCAATTTAACAGCTAATCAGAATTTAAGAAACAAAAGTCTATTTTTATTGAACTGGTGGATTAAAAATTATAACTACCAAATCAGACAAAAGCTTTTTGCATTCATTTTTCTTTTTCATAGGTAGATTTATTTTGTTACTATAGTTCCTTGATATATTTTGCTTATAATATATTTAATTTTAAAATGTTCTCTCCCAAAAAAGAACCATATGTTTATTAAATAATATATATATTTAAGATAAAACCTAATTGTAAGAAAAATAATATGTTTCATTCATTTAGACAGTTAATATTTAATTCTAATACAAATTTTAAAAATGTCAAGTTTACTGACTTTGCAAAAATCATTTTCAGTAATGAATTTTAGATACTATTTAGCTGTAGAAGATTAAGCAATTTTTTGAATATATTATTAGTTAGTATGCACCAGTCAAAATGATTAAGAGCCTATTTGAAAGAATCAGTTAAACATACTCCATCACTAAGGAAACTGATTTTCCACTGTCACAATAACAAGTCACAATCTTCAAAAATTACAAATTTAAGATAATAGAAAGATAGCAAAATAACAGGGGCATAGGTCAGTCCTTGTAAATGAGGATGGTTTATGTAATTCACAATATCATTCAGTTTTATATGCACTTCAGTTATCCATGAGGAAATAACATTCTATCAGAGCTTAATACACCATACTTTGGATTTACTAATATGAATATTCAAGGTTTTTTGGGGTTTTTTTTGGCTGGCAAAAAGATTTTATATAATGGAAATCATAAACCCAAAAATGTGTCTCTCTTTCAATGATAATTGGCAAGCACTTAAAAAGATTCATAGGCCCTATTGTATCATCAGTGTCCCCTATGGTCTCATTAATTAGGTTTCAAATTCAGAGGGGTAACGGATCTTTTAACAAAATTTATTAAAAATTATTAAATAGGTATTTTTTACACTATGCAGGAAGTAGGTGCTTCTTAACTTTCTGCACCTGATCTACTATATATTTCAGTCTAGTACAGTCTGTAGCATCTATATATATATATATATATATATATATTTATCACTTAAGCGAGTATGTGCAAATGAGCATGACGAATGACCCTTGCTGGGGTCGACAGATCACTGTTGGCAAGCACAGTGGGATGAAAAGAAAAATTAAAAAGGGGGGGGGGCAACAATTTTTCTTGCGGTAACTTGCGTTGCTCCATCACAGAATAACAAGTGATTCGTACTATAGTGGTTATCACATCCGCCGTGCATGCGGAAAGTCCTGGGTTCAAGCCACAGCGGGAATTTTTTTTTCATTTTTAAAAATGTTTCTTTCTGCCCGTTCTTTTCCCCCTTTTTGCAAACATGACTAACACTCGGTAGGGTCAGCCAATCACAGTTTATAGTTGGGAAGGGATGGTAGTAAAGGGTGGGGGGGGGACAGGTATTAACAACCGCAGTGCACATGTCTCCACTTTTACTCGCTTTTTTTTTCTTCATTACTTTGTGCAACTGTTTGTGTCCGTTCTCTCACCCGCCCCCCTTTTCTATGATGAGCAACTCTGTGGGTCGTATCTAATTATATTGATTTAAAAATAAGGATTTCCACAAAAATGATTTCAGGTTTAATTCTATCTAATTTGAAGGTCATCAGTTTTATATTTTTTAATTTGTATCACTTACTCAGTACCAGAAAGATTAATTTGTAATAAAGTAAATTTTATCTAATAAATAAATTACATCTTAATGTTATCAGAGTTATAAAATAGGGGTGGTTATCTTTTAATATTCATTTAATTTCTTATCCTTTAACATTATTTTAACAAGATGACATTTATTGCTTAGGTCAAGGTTGATCGAGAGGAAGGGTGACACAATGAGTTTACTACACTGTAAGACACTAACCATAGTTAAACCAATGCACTTACTACTTACTATCAATAACTAGAAAGTATTTTTGAAAAAGACTAAATTATTTCACTAGATTTCCAGGAATTATTTTAAGAATTTAACTGTTCAAACTTTTCTGTTAATGTTTTTATTAAGTTTCCTTGACATAATATGAATATTAGTTTTTATTTAAAAATTGAATTCCTATACTATAAATACTTTACAATCCAATACATCAACTATTGATCATTTTAATAATAATGAACATTACAAACATAAAATTATACTTTACATTCATATGTTCTGTCAAAAATCTCTCATACATGGAATCATACCAAGAAAATTAATTAATGTTATATAAAAGTTACATTGTAAACGTCTCTTAAATATTTTGTGCAATTATTAAAATTTAAAAGCTGTTGGCAAAATTAGTGCTGAAATTTTAAAAGGAGATAATAAGATTATTAACCTTTTAAACTAGTTAATATTGTTGTTAATGGTTAACTAGAGTAGGACAGGTCCTGTTAAATCTTGTTTGGATAAATGTAGCTTCAATTTGTTCATATGAGCATATACTCTCAGTTAAATTTTTGTGTGCCAAATCTTAAAAACAGCCATTAAATTTCAATTAACTGTCAAGGTTACAGTTGAAAAAATAATGTGGGATTGTTTTAATCTTTTAAAAATCTATGTACAGAACTATTTTCTCTCAGTTTGGCTTACAAATAAATACTTAAATATATACTGTGTATTTTTATTATTATTACTTTTTAATTCACTGATATGCTGGTCATTGCAAATAAGCATGCTACAGTATCATCAAAGCGCCTATGATGTAAGTAGCTGGCGAGTTACTAGAGTCCTGAATATTTTAATGGAAAATACCTAGCAACCGCTAATAGGAAGTTAACTGGTCTTTTCTTGAATTGTGAACTGGTTCTTTTTTTAAATCCTTTATATTAACTCGTGGTGTCTGCGGCCGACCGACCGACCTTGTCGCCAAAACTTTTGATCGATTTTTAACCCACTTGCTCGCAAGATAGCGAGCTGAAATTTTGCAGGCAGTTTCGTACCGATGATAAAAACAATGTATCAAAATTTCAGATCGATCGCATGTACCGTAATTAAATTATTGATTTTTTAGATTATTTTATTTATTCCTATGTATCATGCTATTTTTTGAGATAGAGCGTCGCGGTGCATATTATATTGAACAACCTTTCTGTCGCGCAATAAGGTGCGTATTTTATTGACAGCTCTTTTTATAAACATATTCCTGATCGGTGCGCATTATATTAAACATGTTTTACGACACAACTGCAATTTTGTATTTCTGGATGGTCTGGCGCTGCGTATTATAATGAACATTCTTTTAAATACTTCTCGTACATAAAGGATTTATAGTCAAAAACTTGGTTTTTTACGGGTTTTTCTTATTAATGGTTGACTAGTCCTTTAATACATGTAATTACCGTTTTATAAGAGTAATAAATATTTTATAAAATGATAAATGTTTAATAACAGCAAAAGAAATTCAAGTAAAAAGCGGACTTAGTATTTGTAGAAAGCCTTTTACTCTAAAATTAGGGGTCTACGGATATATCGGCACCGATATCTGGATATCAGCAATATCGGTGTGGGTAGCATGTAAAGGTGCCGATATTGACGTCACCGATATTTCATTATAAGTGACATTTTGACCAAAAAAAGAACAGAAAAAAAAACTATCATTAAGATTTACAATATCTCGACAAATTAATATATCGACCCCGATACCGGTATTGAGATAGCCAAAAGAGACCTAGTATTAATATGTACAGCCACGATACAGTGTGCCATGTGCTATGATATTGTTTAGGTATCGGCAGATTCTGGTATACTCGGAAATACTGTGTAAATAGTGCGATGCCAAGTATACCGTAATTGCTATAATAAATGGATAACATGTAAACATTATGTTCACGTAATTGCTCTAATAGCAAAGATGCACGCAGAATCGCAGATGTCTAAAACATTTCGCTTCGTATGGAATAACGAAATGTACCGTGTGCATACTTGTCATTGGCAAACATTCATCCTTCAACCTCATTTTCACTCTATTATTATTACTATTACTTTGTTCTCATTATTTCATTCATAAAAGGTGGCCTTGTGCAAAAGCCATTTAACTATTGGTTAGAATTAATAATTATGAGTGAAAGTTGAAGTTTCAAAAGGAGTTCCTAATTTTGCTTGTACATTTTTATAAAGGACGGTTTGTTTTGTCATGAGTCCTATGTAAATGTAGGTCATGATCTGGAACTTGTAAATACATCAGAAACTTCGTTTGGGCAACAAAAATATCGGTAAAATCAGCAAAACTGCATATCGGTAGACCCCTAAATTATAAAATATAAATAATTACGAGTGATAAATTTAAGAATGACGTCATCTAATATGACCGCTGTTATTTTTGTCCTAACAAATACTCATATTGGCACTCAAATCGGAAAAAAATATCTGTAATATCGGCAAAAAATGCATATCGGCAGACCCTTAATATAAAATATAAATAATTAGGAGTGATAAATTTAATAATGACGACATCAAAAAGACGCTTGTTTTTGTCCTTACAAATACTCATATCGGCACTCATATGTGACAAAAATATCGGTATCGGCAAAAATGCATATCAGTAGTCCCCTAATAAAAAAGATAAATACGGTAAATACTAGTGATAAATTTGAGAAATGACGTCATCAAATATGACAGCTGGTTTCTGTCCTAACAAATACTCATATCGGCATTCATATCATAAAAAATATTGGTAATATTGGCAAAAATGCATATCAGTAGACCCCTAATATAATATATAAATAATTAGGAGTGATAAATTTAAGAATGACGTCATCAAATAAGACAGCTGGTTTTTGTCCTAACAAATACTCATTAGGGCACTCATATCTGCAAAAAAATATATCGGAAATATCGGTATCGGCAAAAATGCATATCAGTAGACCCCCATCTAAAATTCAATTAATAAAGATGTTGGCCTATATTACAGAATTGCATATTGGGGGTAAATCTTTAATTGTTTCTAAACCTTAACCATTTTAAAATCAAAAGCACTTGTAAAAGCATAGAGAGCAGTGTGCTCCATGTATGGTATTTTCGGCTGCCATCTTTGATTTTTTCTATTTAATTTAAAAAATAGACAACTAAGTCTAAACATAACTCTTAATCATTAATTTTAATCCCCAACCTTAGTAAAAGTTATCTATGTCATGTCTATGGATAAAAATAAGACAAGCGTTATTCGCACGGTTTTGGCAGAGCGAATAATATCCAATGTTATCCGCCTAGTTTTAACCAGTGCGCGTTATTCGCACTGCCACAAGGTTTTGACAGTGAGAATGATCAATGATGCCGAACGATATCTACCTACATTCTTACTACTAACTAACATTGTACCTGTGGTCAGGCCTGGATTAACCTATAGGCAAACAAGGCACGAAGCGTTTGGGGGGCACCACAAGTCCTCAAGAAAAATTTGTATAATGTCCATAATCGACATGACGTGGGTTTGTGCCTCGGGCACCAAGATGGCTTAATCCGGGCCCTGCCTGTGGTCGTCATAAACCCATTAAGTTAAGTTAATTTAAAGCATGCCAAAACGAAAGACGATATAATAGTTTTTAATGGTATAGCATGAAAATTTTAAAGTGAAGAGGTCTGTATAAAATTTTAAGTAATTATCACTAACTGGACACCAATCAATTTTTTTTATGGCAGTGCTACTTTAAAATTTTAGTAATCATTAAATTGTAATTAGTATTTGCATATAAATTACACATTTTAGCCTAAACCGAGTGATATCGACTATTATTTTGTCTACTCCGGGCGCGGTTTTTTTTCAACATGACCAGCCACTATATGACGCATGCACCGACAACCCGTGCGGATAATTCTCGGCATTATCCCCACGGCCAAAATCGTGCGAATAAAAACTTAGTAAAAATAATGGTACTTATTCCCTTTACAGTCGTAAAAAATACAACAATTCATTCCTGGAAATTCACCTCACTCTCTCTCTACCATAGCAGTAATGAAGTAATGTAAATTGTAAACACAGTCGAGCGCACCAGTAACTTTGTTTATATCCAAAGCAATTATTAAAACATTAGTCATTAGAGAGTAAGGCCAGGATTTAATGTGTTTTTATTTTGCTCTGGCCGTGTCTTAGTCTCCCTTGTCTGCTACTAACAACTAACATTGATTCATTTATTGTAGCTATTGTACTGTACTGAACAGTACTGTAGTGTAGTGTACAGCTGCTGACCTGTCACAATAACTTAGTTTACTTAGTTTTGTTAATTATTAAGTTTATTATTTAATTTAACTTAATAAACCTTATCCAATGTATCCTTTTTACCAATTGAACTTTTAATCTCCAGTTTTTCTTGCTTGGAAGAAACACTCGCAGGAGCCGTCTGATTGTCATCAAAACGGCCATCTTCATCTGGATATGAATTTTTGATCTGCACCATCGCCATCTCATTGTTG